>VZSV01000027.1:4532753-4576465 GCA_013398735.1 Nothocercus julius | reverse complement strand
TTTTTTTTTTTTTTTTTTTTTTTTTTTTTTTGCAATCCAAGAGCACTTTGGCATGAACCTCCCTGCCTGCCAGATCACCTCTCTCTTGTCATAACTCCTGTGTCATACTGACAGGATGCAATCAGTTGCTTCAGTTTCCCCTGTAGGGTTGTGCGGAGAGAGGAAATCTCAGGTAAAGGTCTTTAGGTTTTCGCACAAAACAACTGCTATAATTTCCATCTGGAAGATTACATGTTTAACAAAAAGCTCTCCCCAAAATTCAACAAGTTGTTCTATAAATCAAATCTCAGATGCAACGACAACAAGAAAAAAAGTCAAAGGCAGCAGAAGATCAAGGTCATTTAAAAATAAGCTAATAAATAATGACAGAAGAGAGAATAGGAAGGAAGGAAAGGTGAGAAGTGAAAGTATAACTAGTTAACATTCTGTAACATTCACTTCAACTTCCTCTGTCATATTTTGATACTTATTACAGAAGGAACAGATAGGAACATTATTACAGATAGGAACATATTACAGATAGGAACATTATAATGTTCCTATCACACTTTCTAAGTTTGAACTTTGTCACGGCCTAACTGTTTAAACATTCTTTTAAACACTAGCCTTATTTTCATTTTGGTGTCGTTACGATGTTCAAGGTACTCTCTTTGATTTTGTGCTATAGTACCCTTTTACCAACTGGAAAAAGATTGTTTCTGGTGTTTCTTTAATCAGAAATGAATCTTAGAAACGATTTAGAGAAATTTTTAAGTCACAAGACCTGTCTTTATAGAATAGATTTCCACTAATCTTAAAATAAGCACATCCTGCTATCTCGATTGGCTTACAAAGATTGCTATAATCCCTTGACTAATATTGGACACTTTGTTTTCCTGCTTAGTTTGCTACTTTGGAAAATTACTGAGTCTATGCAAGATCTTCCCACACAATGAATTGAATTGTGAATTTACAGAATACTACATATTTTTCAATAATTCCCTTTGTGGGCAATCTAGCTGGCAGAGGTCAAGATATTATCAGGTAAACTATCTTGTCCAAAGGTAGTTTTCGTGTGTACTAAAATTGGATATCCAGCTATAAATTCACATCTTACATTATTGAATAGTATTATCCCTGTCCTCCTCAGGAATATAAAATAATGGATAGTAAGGGATGTATTGTAATTGGAATCTGGATGAGGCTTTGTGTTTATATTTGCTATTTCTCATTTTAATGTCCCAGTGTCCCAGTATGGTTTGTCTGTTATACCAGGTCAGCATTTTGAATTTCAAAATTGCACTGGAATACAGTACAAAATATAAACTGTATAAGTTTATATATATATAATAAAACTCTGTATTATCTATCATATCTATTGTACATGTTTTCCTGCTTTAGAATGGCATCCTGTTTATCACAAAATATTAATTACTGGGAAAGCTTTCAGCTATGTCCAAGCAAAAGTATGTAATAACAGAAAAGGTCTTGGGAGAAATGAAAAAAAATTCTGCTATGGCTATGGAATTTAGCCAACTTTTTTGCAGCTTTGAAAAGCACTCAACCTCAGTAATATTATTTTTCATTTATGTCCAAAATCTTATGGTTAACTAAATTTTTTTTTAAAAAAATGCCTTTTTAAATAGAGCTAGGTCAGTGATTTTTTCCACTTTGCTGACAATATTGAAAGGACAACATTAGACAATATGAGTGTTTTCACTTCACCCAAAACAAGTAGGTTTTTTATATTAAAATTTTTAAACTTTTTAATTCTTGTATATAAACATAATGGAATGAAATTGTGAAGTAAGTCCATTTTATAAAAAGAAAATGAAATTATTTGGATTAAGAAATGTCAAAAATCTTCTTGAAGTGGGTTAAACTTATTTTTAAGAAATACTACAATTTCTAAAATCTATTTTTATCACAATTTTTTCTTTTAGAAAGGAAATGTGTATTAATCCTCAGAACTGTATAACTACTATTCAAAGTAAAGTCTAGCTCCACAGACAGTGGTTTCAAACCAATCATGATCTTTGTTATTACACACTGAAATACTTACTAATAAGTATTGCTGAACGCCTGAATTACAGCCACAGAATATATATTTTTAAATATATACAAATAAAACACATAAAAACATTTAATTGACATTTCTATAGCATTCAGAATTTCAAATTGTTCTTTCTCTTTTACATTACTAAGTACTATCTCAATTATAGAGCATATTCTTTGAGGTAAATACCTTATACCAAGGCTTATCTCCTTTAAATTAAACTAGACCTAGAAGCTTAACATTTAAATCAGGATTACCTCTCAACTAAACCAACGCAGTCTGCACTTGAATATACCAAATCAACACATGACTAACAGGATTTTTCCTACCACAGACTAGCTAAATTCAAACATAATCTTAGCTACTGCTTCCTTTCTACTGATTATAGTCAAGGATGCAGCAACCTTTGCTGCTTGGGTGAACTCTTTCTGATATCTTAATGCAATTTACAGTACACCCTGGGATAATCCTTTGTTCAGTATTGCTGAAGTGGAGTTTTCACTGACTGATGGTTTTGAGAAAAGCTCAGAAGACATTATCAGTTAGCAATCTTTAATTAAATTTGTTTTTATTTTGAAACTCACTTCAATACACAGAGCTGAACAAATAGCTTTAAATATTTCATGCTGGGAATGTATATATTTTTTAATTTCTTAAAATATTTTATTGCATCCAGACTTAGTTAAATGCCATTATCATACATAAAAAATGGAAACTTAGTCAAATACATTAGGTACATACAAATATATTTAGCCACAAATGGATGCTGTATTTGGCATTTTCAAAGAAAAAATATTAGTACCGATATCTTTTTTTGATATTAATAGAAACATCCTCCAGTTTTATCATGAGATGAAAGACTTAGTCATACTGTAAATGATAATTTGGGAGAAGACTTTATGAAGCATCTTTCCTTTCTGATAGCTCTTCTGTTCCCCTGGTTGTGTGAAGGGAACTGGCTTTTCCTAAAATATAGGTATTGGCTCCAGTATTTTGAGTGCAACTAAAGTGTCCTTCCTCTGTACTATTGTATAAAGCCAAAATTTGCAGGATGCTCCTGGTTTTACTGAAGTATCCCTTACTAAGGGAACTATGTTGGCTTCATAATGTGCCAAAATTGACAAGGACTTGGTTAACATTTTCACCATTCTCAGAACAGGTAGCACAGGTAAGTAACAAATCACACTCTGAATGTAAATGTCCTGTTTGTTCCCATTTTTGTGTGATATCGAAATGGACAAAAGTAAAGCAGGCCAGCTAGCTGTGCAATTTCACTAGAGGATCTTTTGTTATTTAAAGAAGGGGGAAGCTCAACAATTTCATATACCATTCATCCCTCTCATACTGAACTGAATTCCTCAGGGAGGACGAATAATGGTGATTGTCTCAGAGCCCCTGCTCTAGACAGCTGAAGTAAATTCATTAAATTAAAGCTTGCTCCCTTTTGTCTATTTTCAGTCATCTGTGCATCTTGACCAAATAACACATTCTTTCACCCCCAGATAATGTTTTGCGTGTGCATTCATTCTTTCTGGGTGTGGGGACAATTCCTATTCAGGAGAATGCTCCGACAGGCAATTGCATCCTAGAGAGCACTGACTGGTAAACAGCCACTGTGCCGCTATTTTGCTGTGGAAGAGCAGCAAAAAGCAGTTAGAAAATATTCTTGGGAATATCTCTTTATCTTTTCCTCTACCTAGAATTTTACTTACCTATTTCCCTTCTTTCACAGGTCCCCTTACCACAGTATCTACGCACTACCTCACCTTTTTTTTTCAATGTACTTTTAACACAATTGTGTTAAAGATTTCATTCTCTTTGCACTGACCTGGACTTGAGGTGGCTAAATGGAGGAAAACCCATGGCTGACCGGGAATTTCCTTGTCCTTGGCCACTCCTATAAATGTTTCAATGCACTGAACACTGAGGAAACACAATTGTCCATCACATCTCTTTCAGCAAATCACAGGAAGTATACCTTACAGGTAATACCAAACTGCTTTCAGGGTAGGAGCATTAGCTGATATTAAATTCTATGTTTCTATCTCATTAAAGCCAACATAAGAAACAAAGGTGCAAGGAAAGGACAGCTCAGTTCAAAAACTCAACACTGAGAAATTACTAAATTCTGAAAAGCTTCAGCTAGCTATTCCTGTACACCCAGAAAAGTAGAAAAGTCCTCTTCTTCTTTTGTGTTCCGGACAAAAAAAAAAAAAAAAAAAAAAAAAAAAAAAGATTTGTTTGATGACATTTGGAGTAGAAACAGTACAATAAAATAATCAGAAGAGTTGTAACTGCATTTTCCAAAGTAATTTAGGACTATGCCATGCTCTAACTTCTTATTTTCTCTTGTACATGTGGAAGTTTCCTTCCCATTCTCTTGCAATGTAGCTGAAGAAGGTCATAAGTTCCCAGGTGGCCACCTTTTGAAGACAACTTCTACTCTTGTTCCTCAGAGCTCCTTTGTATCACACCAAAGGAGCACACACCAGTGTCAAAAACAAGATTACAAGATTAACCGAATATTCCTCAGTATAGGAAATGCTCTAGAAAACATGCCACAGGACAGATTGACTTGAGTTACAAGGAGAAAATCTAAGTTCATTTCTGCCAGACTATAATTTAATCTGTTCCAAGGGAGAAAAACAGAGCAGAGATTACCAATATAGCAAAATCTTAAATTACTTTTAAGAGGCTTCTGTTTGCCTTGCTTCTGTGGTCATTTTTGTAACAGTAATTCATAACAGACTAACCTAAGGTTATTACGCATCAAATAGCCAAAGCAGTCAGACGTTGCAGCACAAAGTTTTCAGACTGAAGGAAAGAAAGACTCTGAAATCTCATTTTAGTTCTCATCTGTTACTATAATTGAAATAGTGGGATGGATTTTTAATCAAGCAATGATACAGGTAACCTATAGGTGGAAGCAGGTAGGGAGAGCTCAGCAGCTCTGAACAGTGAATGCCCATAACTACCGTACTGCAACCTAATGGCAAATACAGAAATGACCCACAAAAAGCCACTTTCACCAGATGATTCTTCTTGTGTCACAAGAAAATCACCCAAGTTCTGAAAATCAGGACAGGAAGTCAGAATACATTAAGCAAGGACAAGCTGAAAAAGTCAGTCCAAATTGTAATGACATTTAAAGAACTCCTGTTAGTCTGTAGACATTGACCTAATCATTTTCAGAGAAAGAACCTTGAAAGACCTTACAGTCAATATTCCTAGCCAGTACTGATATTCAGTAAAGCCAAAAGTGGATCAGTCCTTTGTTTAGTCAGCAAAGTGAAAGGAGAGCTAGGCAAGCTGGAGAAAGAGTAATTTTTTTCCAGTTGTTTTTGTTTTTATGAGACAATATCTGAGTCCATAAGTTCAACAAACTACAGAGTTTGTATCTGTGGGAATCAAACTCACAGCTGATCAAGTTCCATTCCATAAATGTATGACCTAAGCAACCAAAGCAGATGCTACCAAATTTAAGGATAAAAAAAGATTGACTATGAAGGGACTTATCACTTAAATATTAGCAAAATATAAGACATTTAATACAAACTCATACTTAATTCCTATCTTTTCAACAGATTGTTGTGAAAACTATGTTGAAAAGTATTCCATATGTCATATTGAGGACTGATGGCATTTTCATTACATGCAGATGTGATGATAAACATTCATCAGCAATGAATAGGGACTAGATTGAATACAGGCTATGAGAATTTGCTTAAAATAAATTATTTGTATTTTTATAAGGTCAGGACATGTAGCCCACTGGAGAGACACGCAGGGAGAATTACTCCTATGGCAGTCAAGGTCAAAGTGACTGTCCCATTGAGAAACACAATCATGTGTTACTAGGTTTTCCCAAATGTTTCAGACCTTTTTAAGAAAGAATCCCTGAGGCAAGAGACAGGATGGCTTTCCAGACAAAACCTTTTAAGCTTTCTCTGTGTTCTGATGTGCACAAAGAATTAGTATTGCCACTCGTAATCTGGAGTAAGGAACGTTTTGCCACAGAACATGAGTTATATTAATACCCAATTAGTTATGCCTCAGGGTTGCTAGCTGATTTTGGATGAGGTTTTTCCCTACTATGGGAATAAAAGCTAAAAAAATACAATCAGTAAAGGTAAATGTTCACTACTCTGACAGATAACAAACCACTTGTAGAACATTTTGCTGAAATGCAAGGGGGTGTTAGTCATGGCATCTGTTTGGCTGGGGCCTTGGTTTTGAATATAGCTGTGTGAATCCAGGATAATCAATTAGGCAGGGTGTCAGTGTGCCAGCACAGATGTCCTCAGTCAATTGCAGATAATCATCTCGTTCTTTGAAATTTCTAGGGGAGATTGTATTACTCCTGGGACACCCGTGACCTGCCATCAGGAAAGGTTTGTAAGATAAGAAAAATAAAAGGATCATATCCTTTCCTAGTGCAGCAATATATATTGCAGGCTGTCTATAACCTTGAAAGGGTTAGTGATGCACTAAGAGCTGGATGCATTCTGCAGGATACAGGAGCAGTTGCTCCCTCTCCAGTATGAATCCAAGGCTTTACAGGATGATATGAAACACATTCAGGCATTTCTTACAGACAGTCTATCAACGGGGAATAAACAGTAAGGAATCAATGGCATCTATGATATGAGCAGACGATTCCTTTTACACTCTTTATCTAGGTGGACCAGCAGCTTTGCAGATATGTTAGCTTTTTCAAGGCCAAAGGGAGAACGTTTTAATTTCACCGCATGCTTACTCAAGAAGACAGTCGGAGTGCACAGAACGTGTGTGAAAAAGTGAACAGGACTTTGTCATACATGGACAACAAGAAGGGCTTTCCCTTGCAACAGATAAAATTTTACTAGAATTGGCTTTAAAAACTTCCTAAGTTAGAACAAAACAAACCTAACAAAGAATAATCCTGTTCAAGTGTGTTGTTGGAGATTCTTTAGCCCTGGTAAAAAACATTCCTGATGATAGTTTGAAAACAGACCTATCTTGATTTTCTAAAAGTTACAAAACAACTGTTGAAACTGGAAGAACAGCTTATTGGGAAAAGACAAATTTTGACTTTGGACTTTTATCTGTCACAGCAGAACAGATGATTACCACAGAAAAAAAAGCTGAAGCCAGCTATGTGACGAAAGAAAGGAAGCTGGATCCAGAGGACTATTTAGATATATGTTCACCCACATTCTTATTCTGAGCAATATTATAACCTACAGACAGAAGTCATCCCACTTTTGCTAAGATCCCAGTTAGGAATTGCTGGCTGTGCCGACAGCAGGTATTTGCCCCTTGAGAGAACCCCTAGTACCATGGATTCACACTACGATAAAGCAAAGGAAAAAAAGATTAAAATTTAAAAGAGAGAAAAAAAGACATTCAGATCAAGACATTCAGTAACCAAAGATAAATATAAAATGGGTATACTAGAGTTGATAATCATGTCTCCATTATAGTCATTGCTGCATAACATGGACATAAACCAGCCATCTTTATCCGGTTTAGTAGTCAGTGTGTTGTCGAAGTATAAAGTTCACCGCAGGCTAATATATATATTTATATATAACTATATGAATAACTTTGGTGGCCACCACTGAAGTATATACTCGCTTATTCGGGTACGCACTGCCTCTCCTGTTCCATAGCGAGAGTTTTCACTGTGCCCTTCCTTTTCCTGTTTTATGACATTGTTGATTAAAGTTGCAAGTTCCTAGCATATTGAATAGGGCAGAAATTATTACTGTTCCATAAAGCACTACATAAAAATAAATAAATAAATAAATAAATAAATAAATAAATAAATAAAAAGGCAGTATTCTTTGTCTGGTGTTCTGGGCACCTGCACCATCAACTGTCCTTTTCCCCCCGCAAAAAAAAAAAAAAAAAAAAAAAAAAAAAGAAAATTTCTCTCTCCAATTACACTACTACAGAGAATACAGAGAAGTAAGAAATCAGTTTGAGTGCCTCGGGGCTGAAGCAGAGAAGACAGTGTCTGGTAATCTCTATTTCTAAGAACAGATTCAAAGTATCAGATATTCTCTCAAGTTATAGAATTTTTTTCAGGCTGAAGAGATAAATATGTGAAAAAAAAAGGAATTATTGCACATTCATTTGAAAATTGTTTTTCTGTAGTTTGAGTGTTCTGTGATATTGATTGGGCTCTATGATGATTCTGTATAACTTCATTTTGACACTGAAATATTGATGTATCAATTTCTCTGAAATGAAAACACTTCAAAGTTTGATCACTGTGCAGCATGCACAGACATTTGAGAAGTTTAACTAACTTCCTCATTCTTTGAAATTAAAGAAATATAAATACCTAGACTGGAGCTTTGCAAGTCTCAGGAAACTGATGAGACTGTGAGTTTTACGATGACGCCATTGATCAGATGTAACTGCTGGCAGAACTAATTTAATTATTTTGGGCTAGGTTGGACCACCCTTTCTCCGTTAAGAGTCTAATTGATTTAACTCTGATTGTTTGCAGAAAAAAAGTCCTATCCAGTGTGTATAAGAAATGCAAAGTCTAGCTTTGCTAAGGAAAATGACTATTCTGATTAAAATTACACTTCTGCCTATAGAAGCTATTTTTTTTCTATGTATTCTGCAAAAACCTTCAGTTGTGTGACACGATGTTGCTTTTTTTCTTTCAATCAAGAAACATTCCAACATTGTCTTTAACCAAAACTCTAATGTGGTTATTTACCTATACTTTGCTAATGTATGACCTTCTAAAGAGGCACTATGAGTTTCCATTAGCCATGAAGGCATTTTCAATAAACAAATCCTTCTGTTAAGACAGTCAGAGTGATAAATGAAATGCAAATTAAATCTTAATTGCAATTATTTAGATGTATACATGACAACACCCACGTTCAGTACCATATAAAGCAGGATTGGTTTCTATTAACACTTATCAATGTGCAAGGTTTAGATAACAGTACAAATTAATACCGAAGAATGCAAAATACAAAATCAATGAACTCCATCCAACTCTCTTGAATAATGAAGGTATTTTTGAAATACTGTTGTAGTTAAAAGCCTGGTACATGTTGCCCTCTTGTGGAAAGCGTGATAAAGTACAATTTACCTTTTATTTATTCTACAATTTTGCAGTTATATTTTAATGTCTGGAATGCAATGACTTATTAAATTTACTATGTGAATAATTTATCAAGAGGAACAGTGAATATGTTCTGAATATGTCTAGATTTGAAAAATAAATCAAGGTAATTGACTGTAGTTAATTATGCCCAAGTACTGCAAAGCGTAAAGGGCTTTAAAATATTAGTCAATGATTTAATGTCCATTTGAGGGGCAGAAAAGGACTACTATATTTTCCTCATTTTCCTAATGCTTGAAATCCTGTCATAGTTAAATGGTAACTCTGCACAAGTATTATTTTAGAATGCATACTTTAATACACCAAAAATGATTAAAGTCAAAAGAAAAATCAGAAAGGGCTATAAAATCACTATACATAAGCATAGTGGATTAACAAAATTTCAAAATGTGACTTTGTTCATAGTTAATGCATGCATTCATTCAGCACAAAAAAATGCCTTTCTTTCTTTTTGCTCAATTGTATATCACTGTATCTGTCAAACTGAAAGCAATCCTTTGAGTGTTTGTTCACATTGCATTTAACCTTAGCCAGTCAAAATGGAACTACTGATATGTTGAATTTTTAGACCTCTATCATGACTACGGCTTCTTTAAATCCTCTAGGTCTCTCCGTTTTAGAAGGAATCATTTTCGAAAATGTAAAAAGCCCAATTTTGAAAATGCTGCTTGATTAGAAAACTACCTTAAAATATTACCATAAAACATGAAAATTGCAATCTGAAGCACAGTTAGAACATTCCCTTCATTAAGGCTGCCCTTTCTGCTTCCTAACAGTTTCTACTTTCACTCATATCCTTTACATTCAGAGTAACTGAAATATATGTACAATGTATGTACTGAATGAGAACTGAAATATATGTACAATGTATATGTATTATAATACATGTAGTCATCTTTATTCAACAGATTTTTAAGAGATAAATATTTTTGTTAAGAACCAAGAAGTCTGTATTAAATCAGACATTAAAGAATTAGAAAATAGTTTTAAAGAAGCTAAAGAGAAGAATCAAGAACTTCAAAGATTGTTTAATATGCTATCGGGATATTTTAAGAAGAGTTAAAAACTGTAACTGACTCATGAAAAGATCTGATTACATAAAAGTACAAATCTTTTAACTCCTTTAGAACTTCTTCTAGCAAAAGGCTACCTATATTTAACATGCTTATATTATATTATTTTCAGGTAAACTTTGGATACCTCTGACTTTTTTATCTTTTCTGTTTGATTTAGACATGGGTCCGTTTAGTACAACATTTCTACCCTTGATCAAAGATTTCCACCAGCAGTGGACAAAGGTCAGATGTCCATATTAATGTTATCAATGGCCTCCGATACTGCTGACAGTTAGGTGTCACTGATACGTCTGCAGAATCTGATGGATTTGGTGTGATTGCTTTATTCTTCACACACTCAGGTTTTATTTAGTTTAGAAAAAAAAAGGCTGAAAGAAGGTTGTGATTAGCTAGCCCATTTCAGTCTACCCTGTCCTGTGACCCTTTTCCTAGGGCTGGCACAAACCATCGCACTTTACCCTGATTTGCCTCTATGAAATCAATCCAAGGGACAGAGGGTTCAAAGTTTGGCTGGTTTGTATCCGTGGACCATCTTACAAAAATACAAATGTACAGGATGTTCAAATTCTTTCAGTAGATTGGATTGATGAAAACTATAAAGTATTTGGAGCAACAATGTCCTTGCTAAAAAAAACGGATGAAGTCCTCAAACTTTGTTTTGTTTCTAGCAACTCCCTCCTTCTCTTACATATGCAGTTTTTGGCTGCAGCTTCTGCCAACAATAGGAAAACAAGGATTAATGATCATCCTGTAAGCTATGTTGACTGATAAAGTCCTAAAGAATTGATTAGCATCCCCAGATGTCTACCTTGCTTTTCTCGTAGTTCAGTTTTCTTAGGAGAGTTCAGTTCTTGGTTTCTTTTTATTTTAGTATTTTACTTATAGCACCCCTTAAATCCAGTTTCTGTGCCTTTATGTAATCAAATGTGTATGTGTATGTATGCATGTGTGTGTAAGTAATGTGTGTAAATATGTGTGTGTTTGTATGTATATATTCTAATATAAACTCATATAAACACACATGCTTCTTGGACTTAAATTTCTCAAGGTATCTCAGTTGCAGAAAGTGCATTAAATAGCATCCACAAATTTTAAGATATTTTGACTTTTCCATCAGCAAATGTATAATAAAATACACTCTCAATGCTTTTAAAATAGAAATAAAATATTGTGTAAGGCTAATGCCTGTATGAGAGAAGCTGACTGAAGGGTTGGAGTATTTTGGCTAGTAGGGGAAAGTAGAACTTGTTTATAGGGTACTCTGATCAATTCTTTGAGCTGTCGGGCCATGTAGTTTCACAAATATTAGTGCTGGCTCAAGGGACGCAGAAGAGATGCTTGGCAGAGACTGCTGAAGAGAACAGAACCATCTCTACAGTCAACAGTGTCAATTTACTTTGACTTGATTGAGATGTGAAGCAATACCACAGTTAGATGACCCGGCTGAATTGAGGCTATAGTGGTTTGAGGTCAGTAATGTCCGGACTTTAAACTCCAAACCACCTACATATATCACAAAGCATTAGGCTCACGTATTCACGAAGAACAGCAGTACTGACATGGCCCCTGCCCTTTTGACTAGCTTCTGTAAGTTTATTCATGAAGGAGCATCATGTAGCAGAACTAATCTCCAGACCAGAAAGGTACGGATCATGAAACTTTAGGAGCAATTATTGTAACATCTAAACTGAGGATAAATGGAAACATATATTCAGGTGACTGCTTTTTTTATTGTTGCTTAAAGCAAGACATAAATACAGCAGCAGAAATTCTAGAACTGAGGCAAGTGGAAATGAGGCAGTTGCTCCCATGTGGGATAACATATTTTCCTCTTTTTTTTTTTTTTTTCCTCATTTAGCCATTTATACCTTCTTCTTATATACCTGCTAAATGATGAGGGAAGCACCATTTACAGTCCAGAGTCATAAAAGACCAGCCACAGTACCTGATATTTCTGATGATTCAGACAGACAATTCATACAGAGATTAAAATCGTCAGCCCCAAAGCATTTTGTCCATGAAAAAGCTGCAGAAACACGGGGGAAAAAAAAAGTGCAAACTAGTTCTCCATATACAGCATCTCAATGCAGGTATCGGTAAGAAAAAAGCACTGAGATCTCTGCAGTTGTCTAAACTAATCTTTGGGTCTTCTGGAAGTCTGGAATACGGACAGATCTGACTGAGAGGACTAACACTGATTAAACATATTAATATTTTGGGTCCTGACCAGCCTGGCAGTTTGCTCAGCCAAAAGTTTTGTGGTTCCAGAAACTGTTATTACTTCCTGGAGGGGATACCATGTCATGGGGTTACTTTTGCAGAGGAGATTAAGACAACTATTTCTGCAGAAAACAAGGGCTGAAGAAATCTGGTCTTCTACCACAGATGTGTGGAATGCTCAAAGGAAAATTACTCAGACATTACTCAATACTGGTGTCAAGCTTGGGAGAAGATGTTAACCTTCAGCGTTCCTGGTGCCTCCTTTATTTCCTCACAACTTCTGGTGAAGAGCATCTGAGATGTTCAGGAAACATCAGTTTCCTGAATTCATTACAGTTGTATCAGAAGAAAAGTGTAAATCTCAGAAAACATGTCTTGCACTTGTATGCAAGAAGAAGTAAAAAAGATGGCATTAAATTCTGAAACTCATATTTAGAAAGTAAATAGTCAGGAGTAAGCCT
This sequence comes from Nothocercus julius, assembly GCA_013398735.1. Taxonomy (NCBI): domain Eukaryota; kingdom Metazoa; phylum Chordata; class Aves; order Tinamiformes; family Tinamidae; genus Nothocercus; species Nothocercus julius. Next base: position 4,563,541 of record VZSV01000027.1, on the reverse strand, counting down.
ACTGTAGACAGGAATAAAGAGAGAAGTCATACTAAATCCGACTTACACCACTACAGTTCAGTGCAGGACTAACTCTAGTGTGGCTTGCAAAGTTTTCCCTTGACTTTCACTGATGACTATGTAAGTAATTGATGAAGTGCTGAAGTGATGACTGAGTGAAACAGATAAAAACATTTCCTGCTTTGCTCCTATAACAGTTCTTTAGCATCTTATATCTTAAAAAAAAAAACAGGTTTTCAAACATATCAAGTAAAAGTGCTTTCTGTTTTCTGTGTCACTTCAGTAACACAAACTCTTACTTGCAACCCCCTTTTATAAACACAATGAACAGCCATATGGTCTATGAAGAAAGACTGTAAACAGACCCTTTGAGGAAAAAATAAAAGCTATTCTGTGTTCATGAAGTACTTTCGGTTGGAGAAAACATTTTATGGGTCATGATCAATGTTTCATATCCTGATAAATCTTGATTAGCAGTTATACTCTTTTACAAAAGCTGGGTTGAAAAACTTCCTAGTTCAGTACACTTTCTAAAGGATGGATGTCTTAAAAAGTCTTTAAAATAGCTTTTTTAAAGCAAAAATCAATATGCTTTAAAACATTTTGACTCCAAAAGTTATCGTAATTAAAAATACATCTATCTATCTACCTATCTATGTATCTATCTATCTATCTAAAATTTTATACGTATATATAGTTATATATACATATATATATATATGTATATATATATACACACACAGGACTCTCCTTCCAAATAAATTTTAATTTACCTTCCAAAAATACAATGACACTATATCCAAACATATTATACCAAAATGTTTGGTGTTTAAAACATACAGTTTTATCACATGAATTCATATTTATTTTTGACATGCAAAACTCGAAGTATTTTTACTTAGCATATTTCATGAGAGGTGTGAAGGGGAAAGAGGCCACTGATGTTCTTTGTACCTTTCCAGCTAGTGAAAGATTTATGTGGTACTTGTGCTGACTTCGTTTCACAATGAATGTGAATGCATAGTAAATTTGTAGCTAAAATCAATGTCAAACTTCCAGGTATCTTTGCTAGACTTTTAAAGCAAAACTCCTGTTTTAAAGCAAAGCTCCTGTAAAGCAATACAACAGTTACCTGCATAGGCCCCAGAATGTAAATACTAAAATAATTATGTAATCTGATATGTTTTATCCAGTCATACCAAGAAAGAGCCTAAAGTGACAGAAAAGTGCTAATCTAATCTATCTCTTCCGCTCCCTGGCAAGAATGAAAATGGCCCTGTTGACTCTTTAGCCTTTTCACACTGCTGGGAAATCAGATTAGGTGCTAGTCAAAGGCAGAGGTTAGGGCAAGTGCTGGTAGTGGATACGGCGGGCGGGATGCTTCTCTCCTTCTCACTACCTGCCACAGAATGAGGTGCTACCCATACGCCTTCTGTCCACCTCACGGCTGCTGGCACGGCCAGCCTAGAGCTATAGATTTCTCTAGCTCTACTCCTAAGAAGCTGGGACAGCATGATTTATTTTTGCCTATATTTCTGAGAAGCCCTGAGTCAGCTCTGCTAGAATAATCTCTCATGATGAAAAAATTACATCTTTTGCACTGTCCCCCTGTATCCCTCTTCTCCTTCCTCCCTTTTAATGTCATTCCTCACTCACCACTATGTTTTTCTTAAATAGATTTGGTAATCTCCTAAAATCCTGCTCAGTGTCCTCTGTCATTGCTCTCAAAAGAAACGTATCTAGTATAATGACTTTATTTCTAGACCTCTATTCAATATTTTTAGACCACTGGCTTTTAAAGTATTAGTCAAATCACTGAATGGTTTAAATCAAGTGTTTCTTTAATAGGAGCAAAAACAGAACTTGTGAAGGAGGAAATTATATAAGATACTGCCACCAGCTGAGAACGTCTAGAGATTTTGAAATGTGGACAGGCAGGTAAAAAAAAGTGCATAGAAATTGTCTTGAAATAAGAAAGGAAATCAAGCAATACCCCCCTGAAGCCCTGTTCAACAAATTGTGGCTGATGGACCAGAGAACAGAGCTTTGCATCCGCACTGTCTTTGCACGAGCTCTGCATGGTTGGGGAAGAGAAGGGTCAGCCATATGACATATTTCCTGGAAGGTAAAACCAGCCCTAGTGAAGTCAGTAACAAAACTTCAACTAGGTTCATTTGAGAATTTTGTGGGCTTAATCTACAAGGAAATTTTCCATCTTGGTAGAATCAAAGAAATATTTAATTTTTTTTTGTTCTAGCACAATATTCTAGAAACACCTTCACAAAAACAGATACAAACATTTTATTCAGTTTTCCTAGAGACTTCTCTGGATGTCGTTTTGGTCTCTGTACTTTTCCCCTTCAAGAAGCATAATTAAAACACAACAACATCAAAAACTTTGTGATCTCTGAGATCTCTGATAGTATTTCCAACATATTAACAAGCAAAACAGACAAAAAAAGAACCTAAATATCAACATATTTCTAAATCTCATTATCAATTCTTGCTTAAATATGTTACTTGTTTATGAGCAGCACAAAGAATATAGAAAGTAATTATACCATTCACCTCTCTTTGCCTTTGGAATCTGGGAATTCTAAACCTATGCCCAGGAGATACCAGACACTCCTCTAGGATGATGTAAAAGCTAGAGGAGTCAGGACAGTCCTTTGGATTTCTACTCTTTTTGCTAAAACTCTACTAGCCAGAGTCAAAACAAAGCGGTATATCAGCATTATCCAAAATTACATGCAGATATAAGGCCAGTGAAATACTGGTTCCAAAGGAACATACCACATTCCAAAAGAGCCTCTTGTGAAATTTCAAACTGCTCTGCAATTAGCAGATTACCTCTGCTAAAAACAGCAAATTCAGGTTCGATCTCTCCTTTCACCTAAAAATGTATGTAAAATCTCTAATGAACAAATCGTTCCTGTTCCCAAGCCCACTCCTGCTTCTATGACATTTGTTTTACCGAGGGTTTTCAGGGTTGCACTGTACATGTGACTCACTTGGATGGGAACCCCTGGAACAAAGCAGGGAAGGAGGGCATAGCCTCCTCCTGATCCTCCTGATAGGAGGTCAGAAAGACACGTTGGGAAGCTGGGAGTGACCCTGCAGCTTCTGCAAGAGGCCAGCGAGAAGAGCTGCCCACCTCTGGGCAGCAGGAAATTGCTTTTCCAGGGCTCTGTGCCAAGATGACTCCAAGTCAGAACTGTCAAGGTAACTGGATCCAAGCCTGGTAAAAGTATTCACTTGCAAGAACTTTGTGGTCTGAAAAGAATTTTTACAGAATCTTTCTATTTTTATTCTGTATAGCCTAGCTGATATGAATTTTACCTATTAAATGTTCATTATTCAAGTTTATATTCTAATAGAACTTGGTTATTTGGAAGGTTCAAAGGTGATTTGATATTCTTTGGGGAGTCACTATAAGAAGCCTAGACATATCCCCCTCAAACCTCTAGCTGACTTAGGGTTACATTACAGGGAAAAAAAAAAAAAAAAAAAAAAGCTTGTAGGGAGCTAAAAACATCTTCTAAAAGTCTATTTTTGCATATCATCAGTGCCCTTGATCAAAAAGATCCTGAAAACTTCAGGAAGCTTTTCTGCCTGGGAGGGTATTTATTGTCTATTAATCTCACTTAGACTGGCCTCAAACTAGGGGGCTTTAACTTGCTTATGAAAAAATGTACTTTTATGAACTGAAAGAATGGTAAGTCTTACTCTCCCCTTCTTCCTCTTCATATCCCTAATATATTTTTAAACATATAAACTGGGATTATAGCAATGATACAGTAGGACTTTGTCTCCGTATGTATAGAGCTCAAGCATTTCAAGAGAAGCCTCTTTAAATGTATTAAGTTCAAACACAGTAATAAGAAAACTAGTTCTCTATGCTGTTACACCCAGGTGAGAGGAGCAGGGATGGAGACAGTCTTCAGGCTAGAAGAAATGGAAATACTCTGTACATCCAAGTAGATACTATGAATCAACTGTAACCTGACCTTCACATTGAGTACTTTATGTCTAGCAGTGAAGTTAGAGTTGCACATCAAAATCTAATTTCCGATTACTGATCTGTGAAATTCTTGTAGAGAGTAGAAGAGTTTCAGAGAAGATAACAAATAATAGCAAAGGAGTTATCAGCAAACAAACTATGGTATTTAGTGAATCACAAAATATATTTTTATCTTGACTGACTGATCCACATACCTGTAAACCTAGTATGTCAGCAAACACTACAGACAATGTGTGAATACTCTTCTTATAAATACCAGCAGCACACTTCATCTTTGGGCACTTACTAAAGAAAGCAATAGCACAAGTCACAATTTTTTATCATTATTAAGCTAATTTCACACTTTCAGAAGTGATTACATCTCTTTGATTGAATAATTTGACTGTAAGCTAAAAACTTGGTCAAAACGATTCTTTGCTTAGTTAACATTACAAATATTTCTGACAACAGAAAAAGATACCAGTAATACTGACATTATAAATTATGAAATTTCAGCTGTTTAGAGTAGCAGAGATTGAATACTGAACTGACGTGCTGCTGACAGCCTGGGTGAGTCAGTTATAAAAATGCTTTGTTTTCATGCTGAAAATAAAATTGATCTCATTAGTCTTCATTGTCTACACTTGGAAAAATACAAAATAGAATCCAATAATGATTAAATTATTTTAAAAATTATTTTCTTCCAACAATCAAAGAATATAGTAAGAAGTATGTTTATTTACAGTATTCAGTTTTGTAAGTGTAATTTGGAATCAATAAAACATTTAGATGGCCAAAGAATGACGACAGTCTGTGAAGCTATGAACAGAAACTCCTCAATAGCTGTAGCTAATATCTATAATAGAAAATGTATAGAATGCAAGGTAAGACTCTATAATTTGATTACACCTGGACTATGAATTTGAAATGCTTACATGGACTGAAAACAAGCAAAGAAACAAACAAAAAAAAAATTACACTCTGAATCTATCTTTTAACTAGTGTTAACCTGTAAAAAGGCAAATAAGACCATTAAATTACAACCAACTAAATAAGGCAAGGTATTTAGCAGTCTCTTTTTGTCTCTCTGCCTTTCCCCTAAGAACAATCTCTACCAAAAAGAGAAATATAATTTTTTCACATTTTTTTTTTCTTTTTTCTTTCCATCTCATTTTTCCCTATCACATTCTGTCATGTATTTTTCATTGTCTCTCCTTGGATGCTTCTCACAGCCCTGATGTACATTTACTTTTTTATTTGAGGGAATAAAGAAAATCTCTGGTTGTTCTATGATTTAGAGTGCTGCTCTTCCCTCCCCACAGGATTAGTAACAGAAATTGAGGTGGGAACATAAAAGAACCTTTTTTTTTTTTTTAATCTATACCTATCTATTTAAAATACGTATGCTAGAGCTAAGAGGATAACTCCAGTAGGGCATAGCAATAAATAAGTTTTTAATTTCAAGGCAATCAGCTAATAAAAGCTGATGACAGCGCCTTTTTCATACCTTTCTTAAAATACACTGCATATTATGGGAGGAAGGGCCAGGAAAACACAAGAAAAGAAATATATGGATGTCTGCAAATGTCAGCTGTATCAGGAGGTACAGCAGAGGAGGTACTAGAGGAACAATAAAGATGGAGAAAATACGCAAAAATTCCAATGTGCTTCTTCGTTTGCAGTCGCTGGAAGACCAGTATGTTGACGTGGGAAGGGAGAAAGAAATCTGCGTTAGGCAGCTTTAATTGTAGAAACTTCCTTTTCTCTGTGCTGCTTCACATTAAATCCATCTATTGCTCTAAACTAATATTCCCTTCCTTCTTTATTTTTCCACTCACACAGAGTTAAGTAATGTTGGTTTAAATTTTGCTGCAAAACACGCCCTATATGTTTACTTACACACAGACAGCTTACTCTAGATCAGAATGTTGAAGGAAGGTTGGAATTTTGCTCTTACTTTTCCTCTTATTCTGGAAGTTTGGTCTTACAGGGAGAAAGTGTACAATGGTATAAAAGCCTATTACTTTAACATAATTAAAATGGTTATCAAAACATCTTAAGCGTATTGTAACATGGAAATTGAAAACTTCTTTTCAGTGTCTTTTCCTCCTCTCCATCAGTGATAATTATGCAGTCATTTTTATTTCTCTTTTATGAATGTGGACAATTATCAAGCTGCATATATGAAAAATCCTGATTTTTGAACATAAAACCTCCTGATTGTGAGAAGTCAATTCTCACATGATATGGGAAAGTTATGCCTCCAGTTGAATGGAAGAATAACAAGGTTCCGTTGTGCCATTCCAACACACGACTGAACATATTCATTTGTCTGAGTTTCTACCACTCCTTGAGTAATGCACACATAGTTGACAATTCTGAATAAGTATGTTGCTTTTGACTTAAATAATCCTGTTTATCTGTGAAAAATACAAATATGACTGGGTACTGAGAAGTTACTATGAAAGAAAAAAGAAAAAGCCAAAGTGCTTCATGTTTTAAGACCCAGATTGTACAAGATATTCTTGACTGGCTAGACAAGGACAAAATCAACTGTCTTTAAAGGCTGAAAATATATAGGTTGACTTATAGAGTGAGGGCCTACTATACTAGCAGTAGGTGTTTCTCTAGATACCTTGCTGAAAATGCAATGAACATTAAGACTAGAAACAAAATGAGCTTTCTGTCCTTGACTTTTACATAGTTAATCTATTTTTGGCACCGAATCTTACTAACTAAAAATCTTAAAACTGGAATAAATTGGTAATATTATTAAAACAAAAATGCCAGAGCAAATAGGAGTAAATACTCTATTTTGCAAACATAGAGTTGGATTTTAATGTTATTGGAAGCATCTGACACAGAAAACAAAACTAAAACAATGATGTGTTTTCTTTTTTACTTCATGAGTAAACAAAATCTACAAATAGCAACAGATATACAGCAAGTAATCAGTGCCTGTGTTTTACAGTTCAAAGGTAAAATACTGAAAAATGCCTTGGCAGTAGTTTAAAATTTTCTCTGAGGACAGGCTATTCAGGTATGGAAGGAGAGAAAAGGTGGTAACCTGTGGCATATTTGGATAAGGCAAGTATGTGAAAGATGAAATTACTGTCAGTGTAGTTCTAGCTGTGGAAATGTAACAAAGTGTTGAAAAAGAGAATTTACTTTCCTTAAAATAGGGGGGGAAAAAAACCCCAAACTATCAACATTTTTAATGTGATGAGAAAGGTAAGAGAAATCCTTGGTGACCATACTGTCTTTTCAACGATCCTTGTTTCTGGTATCATATACCAGTTACTAATTTTAGAAAATAAGGGGGGCATTAAGTGCTACTCTCAGCATATTCAGCTTTCTTTACTTCCTACATAGTCATTGAAGAGAGAATGACTTTTAAAGAGCTAATCAGAGCTTATCTTAGGGTGCTCTCCTGAAACTGCTCTCTTACACTGTCTTATATGCCCCACTGCATGGAAGGTGTATTAAAATGGTAATATTTTATTCATTTTGATACAATATTTTCCAATATTTCATTTCTGTGAACAACAAATGAGTAACAGGCCCTGCTCTGAGAATGCCAGTAAAGAGAAAGTTCTGGCCTGAATTAATAGCAATTACAAGTGCAACAGGAGTAAATGGGGGCTGGAAAATCATAAAGAAAGAAAGAAAAACAAAGTAAAAGAAAGATTCCAATTAAAGGTTAGGGAAGATTAGAGGACTGAGCAAAAACCTGAAGAACCTGGAATAAAAAAAAAAAATGACTTCTTGTCAACTCCTCCTTTAAAATTACCCTGTTTTTACTAATAAAAATAATTTTTTTAGGTGCTATCTGCAGTGAGCAAGCAGAAGGACAATGAGGGGAAATGAACAGCTGAATGAAGGCAAGAGAAAAAATGAAAGAAATAGAAGTATTATGAAAGGACAAGATGGGAGTTAAAGGTGAGATGAAGGTGGAGTAAAGATAAGCATTATGAAAGCAATGGAAATATGGGCAGCACTAAATATTACACTTGTCAGAGGTATTAATAAATCTGTAATAATGGTAAGGTCTTCATCACAATGGCTTTTTATATAAGACAATGCTTTTAGAGGACAGGGTCAATCACATGTAATATGAAATTCAGATAAGGAAGATGGGGAGCACAAAGGAGAATCCAGATATCAAATGTTGCAAATTTTAGACATTTTATGGAATTGTTATGCACTTTCACCTCATCTGTGAGTTTTAATAAGCTTACAATACAAGAAAAGAAAATTTTAGATTATGAAAAGTTCCACAGGAACTTTAGGAAAAATTTCTTTCCTGTGAGGGTGCCAGAGCCCTGGCACAGGCTGCCCAGAGAGGCTGTGCAGGCTCCTTCTCTGGAGATCTTCCCAACCCGCCTGGCTGCCACCCTGTGCCCCGGGCTCTGGGTGTCCCTGCTGGAGCAGGGGGGTTGGACTGGATGATCTCTAGAGGTCCCTTCCAACCTCAGCCATTCTGGGATTCTGTGATTCTGTGAAGTAGGAAATGAGGCTGCTTAAGTTTAAAGGCCTTGCAATAATTGATAATTAGTGTAATTCTACTCAAATGAAAGGGTCTGGAATGGATTTTAGAGGTTATGGATCTGATCCTTACTCAGCATAAATAGATGTAAAGTATATTTTAATAGATTTCTATTTCTCATATTTCTTTCCTCTTGTATATTCTCCCATATGTCTTTTAATTTTCCTTAGTTTCTTGTCATTTTCTCTGCCTGCCACCAAAGCAGAATTCTTGGGCAACTTCCTGTGGTCTCATGTTCAACAACAGTTTGATTTAGATTTCTTATATGCAATTAGATGTTTACAATTGCAAGCACTCTTCCAATTAATAACCGGACAGTTTCTGAGATAAAATACATTCAGGTCCCTGCATGGCAAATGCAGTTCCTTCTATTTGCCACACCTGAATATTATTATTGCAACTATTATTGCAAGTGAAACCTCTACTCTTCCTACTATGTTCTCCCTTTATCCCAAGACAAGTATCAAGAAGATTCACAATTGCTCTTCAAGAGCCTACTGTCATACTTTGGATTTCTGAAAACCTGAATGTAATTTTTTTTCATTCTATAGAAGAGAAAATCAGTTCTCACTGCTTCCCAGGCATACCTCTGGTTGTAATTGAGACTCAAATTTGGAAAAAGAAAGAAAGAAAAAACTCCAGCCAATTAAGTAGAATTTGATGGTAAGAAACAGTGACCATATACTATTTTTAGAAATCATTAAGAATCACTTTCTTAACCAGAAGATGAAATTGCGTATGGGTAAGCAATAACAAATACAATACGCAGCATATTTAATTGATGCAGGCTTTTTTTTTTCTTAATTTTTCTTCACTTAATAGGGGTACCATCATCACAAAAGACTGTGCTGTATTTGTATGATTTCTGATTAAATAACTTTCAGGCAAAAGCATTCTGTCTGTTAAAGATGACTCCAGCTTGTAAGATTTGAAAAAAAGATCAGTTATTTTGTTGTTTTAAAGTTCTCTAAGCAAATAATTATTCAGAAACACAGAAACATATGAAGTCAAACACAAAACAGAAAAAAGTATCAAATACTCAAAAGTAAACAGTCTGAAAAATAAAAAACGCTGAGAGGTAATTTGCCAAAGTGCTCAGTGACTGTTTACAGTAACAGATGCATTCTGCAGAACATCTGGATTCCCTCTTGAACAAATTTGCTCTTAACTAAACAAAGGAGAGTTTAAAATCAGTGGACTGCAGTAAAAATTTTATAACTCCTAGTGAAAAATGTTAGCGCCAATGAAGACCAGATGATTTACTGTCCACAACAGCCGTTCTATTTAAGAATGCAAAAAATGCTGTTTGCCTTCTGATAAAATTTTGTTTCATTTGTTTCATACTATCAAAAAGCTATTATCTATCTCATTCTTATTTTTTAACGTTTTTGTCCTAAAATACACTAGGATCACTTTGGTGAAGTTGAAATTTGATACCTTAAACACTAGATGGCAGAATAAGGCTGAAGCTGAAGATCTGAGAAACTCTGTACCTAAACCAGCCACTTCACATATAGCATTTCAAAGCTACAAATTGAAGTGCATTTTACCTGTTTTTTTTTTTTTTTTTCCCCAATTAAAGTTGTCAGGAACTATATAAAAAATATCTTCCTATATTATAATCTTCGTATATGCATGTTTTTTTCCTTCCCTGACACTCAAGAAGTGACTTTCTCATTCAGTGTCTGTTCTCATCCTGCTCTTGGCACTCACAGCAGAAGCGGAAACCCCAGCCATGACAATGAGGATTCACTGTACGCGGGATGCCTGCAGAACATGAACAGCTAAGCCACAAGGTCAACTCCTGAAGCCAAATTATACTGACTTCAAAGGGTTGCATGATTACGTAAAAAATGAGCAAGAACTGAATGTAGAATTTAGGATTTAGCCTGTAGTGCAGATCAAAGAAAGGGATTTATCTTTCATGCTTGTAAAGAAAACTAACGGTACGATACACAATAACAGTATTAAGACACTAAGCACTCTAATGCAGAAACAAAAAGACATGGTAAAAAAGTCCTCTTCTTAGTACCTCTTATGAAATTCTACATTGCTCTTTATGAAAGCACGGTTAGCTAAAGAAAGAGATTAACAGCTGTCTCACCTGACCAGCTTCATGTGTAATTAAAATAAACAAAATGCATGTAAACAAATGAATAGAAGCAGAGTGATTTAGTTGTATTGTCAGTGAAGGCAGTTAAGTTACCATTTTGTTCATAGTCAGGCCATATCTTTGACCGATCCCACTGCATCACAGCAGTGGGACAGCTCATATTTTGCCTAACATATACTGGCTATCAGGAAAGTTAAGCATGGCTGAACTCGAGTAGGGTTGCAAATCTGATTTTCTGATAATAGCACTAACAATATGTTCAAGATGAGACAGTAAATGTCACGGAGGTGGCACTTCAACTCTGCCTTTGATTCATGCATCACAAACATTGTTCCAGGCAGCAACGTATCCATCACAGCCTAGACGTGTCACGCAAGATCAGAAAAATAAAAAAAAAAAGGAATACGTACAGACACTCTCTCCTACCCTAAACTTTCTTCTTGCCATACTGTATGTCTTCATATGCCTAGAGTTAAACATTAGGGAATGACTTTTGCAGCAATGCACATACCATTTCTAATGAAATACACTATTTTCTCAATGTAATATGAACTAACGTGCAGACTGAAGATAGCTGCTTTGGGAGGATGAAATTCTATAGTTTCCTAAGAATCAACATACCTGTATGTAAGCTACCAATAACGAGATGAAAGTGCAAGACAGAAAAGAAAGGCTAATAAGAGCCCAATCAATATATTATCATTGTCTCTTCTATTGTTCTTGTTTCGTCTCCTTCTTAAAATGATGCATTTAACCGGAATTAAGTAGTAATTTCAGTGAAAGGAGGAGAAATGGTAGGAGTATCGTTGGACTTTCTCTTGAGTTGCCAATTTAATCTTTCTGATGTGAACTTCTCTTTGAGCAGATATACAGAGTTTTGACATTTTATGCAGTTTCTGCACTGCCTAGCATAGAGGTACCAACACAGAAGTAATATATACTACCATCGACTAAGGTGACTGAGCACAACGCCCTCTTTTTTAGTCGCAAATCCTAGCTGCCTAGCCTATTGACTGGATTAGTAATAATGGATAAGAAGAGATTCCTCAAGAACAGGAAGAACTAAAGAGAATCAAAAATGGGTTATGGTGGGTAGGATATTTACAACCCACCAGTGTGGACGCTTCCTCACAAAACAATTAATGAAATCATTGAACTCAGCCATGAGAGGGAGAATATGTTAAAAGTTTCCTGTATAAGTATATGTATATGTATATGTATATGTATATGTATATGTATATGTATATGTATATGTATATGTATATAGAGACAAATCATTGGTTAACTCCCACACAGAGAGGCAAAAGATCCTGCTTTGTGCTCAGGAAATGCCTGGCAGTATATTGGGGAGGTGGGCTTTCCTTCTTTTATATTCTTTCATATGTATTTGCTATTGTCCACTGTTGGTTTTGACATATCAGGATAGACCATTGATGTGTTCTCCCAGAGCTTTTTCTATATTCTTCTTAAGCTAGAGTGATTTGCATAAGGGATATATTAACCTAGATTGATTATTTTAAGGACTGCTTCAGAATTAAGTTAAAGAAACATGAGTTAATAATTTGAAAGGAAAGATTTAATTCATAATTTCTGAGTATAATTCTACCTCTGGTTAATCAGAAATTCTAGCAAAAGCACTATTTGCCATTGCTTTCCTGCATTCTTTTATGCATTTTCATTGAGGTTAGGTAGGGCTTTCTTCTGGAAACAATTACTGCTGAACACAGCGAATACTCGAACTGTGGGTGAAAATTTCAGCCCTGCTAATAATCAGTATGGATAGAAACAGCCTTTTGTTTCATTAGTTCATTGTTTCCTTAGTTCAGGCTAATTAAGGCTTCTTTGAGAATATTGTTTAAACTGATTAAACATACCAGAATTGTTCATTGTACAAGCTAGTTCAAATTATTTTTATTTTGCCTTTCTTAACACACCGAGAATAACTTCAGCTGCAGTACACTGAGTCAGATGCACCAGCTTCTGACTTGAAAGTAAGAAATCATTTAGTTAGTTACTTAAAAAGCTTTACTGTTCCATTTTGAAAGGAAATCATTTGTCACTGGCAGTTACAGAAATTGCCTGCAGCCTTCAGCTTTGTAAAAAATATTTGGGTCCAATTAAACTTCTAAAATATTCTCTATAAATAAATGCAATAAAAACACAAATCCCTTGCAAAACCCTGTGTATTACCCTGACAGGGAAATTCAGACAGTCAAATTGTCCAGAGCTGTTCACAAAAAACAGTAGCTTAAACTCATTAATAATGCTGGGGCTAGTGTAGGCATGAAACATCAGAATTCAAGAGTGATAAAAAATAACAGTTTTCTAACCAAAAATAATTGATCAATGAGAAAATAAGCAATTTTACTGAAGTGTTTGCAAGAGCATCAGTAGTTTATATTGATATGGTAGATTGTGATGGCTGGAGATTTCTAGCAGAATAGCTGAGACTTTTCTCATGACAAGTCATATCTTCACCACTCCAGCAAGGCTTGCCGGAGATTGTCTGCTGAAACCATTTGTACGCTTAGGTTTGAGAATTTTAACCTGAATCAGAAATTGCTACAAGTGGCTTTATCATTGGAGTATATACTACTATTAATAAAGTTCCATTTGGGAGAGGAAAATGCTTGGGCCTCTGCCTAAAATTACTCAGGACAGAATCAGAGTAGATTCAGGATTTTTGCAGGCTATGGATAATAACAAGAATTCACAACAATACATACGCTGCTATTTTGAACTCTGACAACCAGATGTCTAAAATATGACATACTCTAGGGTGAATTAATTTGCCATAACAAAATTCTAAACACTATATAACACGGCTTATGGATATATCTCTGTCTAAACAAAAAGGGATCAATTTTCGCAGAAATGCACAGGAGTGTCATACACATAACCACCACTGACAGCAGTAGGAAGTATAAGGAAAACACTGTGCATTAAGAATAGATTCTAAACTTTTGTTGATACAATATTACATTTTAGTAGCTGTCATACTACAATGAATAGTCAAATAAGCATACCTGAAATGAAAATATGATTGTGAATAACATATACTCCCAAATTCAACCTTTCTTACACACAGATGTAAGAAGTGGGTCAGAAATATTCTGAGAAGCACTAGCAATTTTCTTTCTCAGCACCTGAATTAAGACCCTACAGTTTAGCCATTAGGTCAGTTCATGAGCTTTGAAGTCTTGAAAGAAAAATCGCTGAAGCTGGAAAGCAATTTTAGAATCTGAATTACATTAAAATACATAAAATTGTGGACTATGATAAAGTTTCTATCATCTTTGATTGTTGATCATTTGAATATTCAAATGATACAGTGAATGAAAATTACACAGCTTGCATAAGCATTAAGAAAAATTACTACAATGAAACTTCGAACTGCATTCCCAGGGACAGGCATATGTTCCAACAGACACTGAGACCTCTATTTCTGAATGTTCTTTAAATAGAAAACACACTGGTGTTCTGTTTCAAAGTGCTGACACACTATCAGCTCTCACTGAGTAACATCTCATCATATCAATAATCTCACTAAAAATAGTGGGAATACTTACATAACAGCTGAACACAAGTAGTTAGATTATGTCTAGTCTTAGGCAGACAAGAGGAGGGCTTGAAAAATTTCATAATGGCATGCGAGAGCTGAACCCTCTACTGAGTGGTACATCCCCAAATTTTTGCAAGAAATTGATGACACAGTTGCAAGCAGATCTGTTAGTTTGAGTCAAAATGAAAAATAGTGTTTTAATATTAATCTGTTGAAGGTATTCACATCTTTCTTCTCTAAGAGAGGTCAGTGCATAGTGTCAGTTCTCTCTCAAGGAAAGCTTCAAAAAGCATTCATCTTTCATTTACAAATATTTCTCTCTACCAAATTGCTTTTAATGAACATTCACATATTCTTTGTCTGATGGTTTATTTATATTTTCTCTCTCCCTCTTCTTTTCAGAAGTGTATGCTGCCATATAACATGAGTAATTCACAATCAAGATATGGGAAAAAAAAATGATGTCCAAGTCCAGAGATTACAGCTGCTAGCCTGCTAGCCTAGTCTAATTATTTTCTTTGATGATTTTCAGTATGCTGTAGCCTTGAGAGTGAAGATCCCCTATAAAACACCATGACATTCTACCATTATGGCAATATCATATTCTCTTGCTCATATTGCTGCCTACTAGGAAAAAAACTACAGAAGTTAGTTTACCCTATGCAAGAAAAAGGAGACAAGCTCTAAATATGCTGGCATTGCACTCACAATTCCTAACACATTTTAAGAGACTATAATAGAGCACTGGCTTACTTTTCAAAATACCTTAAAAAAAAAAAATCTCAGGTAGAGTTAGATAGTAACTAAATTTCCAAATCATTTTAAATGACCTTGGGGAGCAGTACAATATTGAAAGTCAAAATCTAGTCCTTCCTGGCAAATCAGTGGTATGACCTTGGCTGAATTCAAGCCACAGTTTTATTTCAGCCAAAATCATGATTGTGCTGCAAATAAACACAGTATCTGTGTACCGGCTGTTTGCAACGCTGCACGTTAATGAAAGTCTATACACAGTGTTAAGTGGAGACGAACACTACCAAGTTGCAGAATTTGTTATTTTTTCCAAGTTACCTTTGTTCCTTAGACAAAATGCATATAAAGAATATAACATGATAGCAAAACACAGGGATACAGGAAAATATATTGTTGTCCTCAGTTATTTTGCAAGAAAATTCTTGTTTAAGAATAGTCATGGGACTATGCAAAACTTCTTTTCAGTCCCCAGCCATTCTGTTGTGAGTGATTTGAACATGAAGTTTTTGTAATTTGTTTTATTTCAGTGGGATTTACACAAAGTAGTAAGCTAACTTACAAAGTAGTAAACTAACTTCATTAAAGTTTTACTCAAAATCTTAAAAACAAAAACGTATGCATGCATGATCACAAACTTTCAAAACATGAGTTTCACCAAACAAGATATTCTTTCATTCACCACTAGGAAGCAGCAGAACCATGTTTTTAATAATTGCAAAACAATAACTATTCATGGCAGACTTCTGGAATATTTAAAAACGGCATTTCAAGGCACACAGACAAAAAGCCATTTCTGTCTGATAGCAGTATACTGCTGTTTGATAGCTGCTACTAGTGACACCAAATGCTCCTTGCAAGGAAGAAAAATTAGAGAGAATTCTGAACTTGATGAAAAAGCAAGATACTTTTCTCCTGCTTAAATAAGACAAACCTTTGTATGCCATACTAGTCACACAAGGCCAATGGATCATACTCTTCCTACTCCTTAAGCCCTAAACACGTCCTAATTACTTTGGTAGTGGAAGTGTCGTATTCTTCACTGCAATGCCATTAACAAAAAAAGACTGAAGGCTTAGATTCTCCTGCAATTCAAATATCACAAACAGACTACTTACTATGGTAATAACACTTAACATTTACACCCTACATTCATCTACTACTTCGCAAATACAGTTAATAGGGCAGATTTAGATGTATGTGTTTTCTTTGCTTTATGGTCTGGAAAGCCACCCCAGGAAAGTGATTCATTTCTCAAGAGCAATAGAATAAATCAGTGTCCCTAGCACTTCTTTGGCATCACATGGCACTTCTCAATATATATCCTATTTCAGGACAAAGTAAATATGAATATAGTGATTTAAGTCTAGCATGTTTTTTTTACTTTCTGAGTTTTAAATACAATTATGCTATGTCTTAACCTCTACATGAAAGGGTTGAAAGTTTTTGATATTACTGAGACATTTCTAAATAAATGTATCAGTTTGATACAATAATTTGCAACTCTGACAGACGTACATTACTGTTGTTATATTTTTATATATATTATACTTCCCTTATAGGTCTTCTTTATATACGCATATTTCTATTATATCTGTTCTAGGTTCTAAGATGGTCTTATTCTCAGTCATACTCTTGAAAGACCAGTAGTCCAAGTGATGATACGTACACTTCTCAGCTCTTCAGAATTTTTAATTTTAATTTTTATTTTTTGTATACTAAGGCATTTTATATATCCTCTCTAACTTCCTTTTCTGTACTTGTGAAGACTGTTGACTAAGCCCTTGGCAAAGCATCCGGTTGGTATTTATTCTAGTCTTGATGTAAAATGTCACTGAAAGTCACATACGCATAAAGAATCAGTATATACGTTGCCTGAGAGAGTGTATATGACCTGCTAGACAGAAGGGTCAGCCCTAGAATGTAGATTAGGTTGAACTGCATAAACATTCCCATCCACTCCCATTTCCTACCTGTGTCTGCTTTCACATGCTATACATATTACTAAATTTGAACCACTTCTGCACATTTTATCATGCAAACAATTGCAAGAAATTATATTTTCTTGAAGGAACCCAAAAGCTTTATGTTCAGACTAGGTCAGCATCAAACTAGGTCAACGCTGAACATTTTGTAAGCAAATCTTTTAAATGAGGGAAGGCTAGGAACTAAATAGGACAAATATAATAAAGGAGACACAGAATTGGGATAGTCTGGGAGTGAATTTAGTGAAGGGAGGAGCAAAAATTGCTAAGACTTTAGAGCAAGGATTTCTCTCGGACTTTAGATTTTACAGCTCTCTCCAATGCTTTTAAAGAGCTTGGTGCACATATTTTGGGGGGAGAAAGGGAACAGTCCTAACAAATGAATGCCTTTTTAAATTACTGCTCTTTCTCTCTAAGTTATATATATATATGTACACACACATAAAACAAAATATCTTTTTTTTTTTTTTTAACTATTCTCTAAAGCAGTGCTACTATGATTTCTCTCCCCATTCCTTTTAGAAACAGGAAAGAAGATTAGAAGATAGCATCATGTACCAAAACAAGCAGTTTAGAGGATACAGAAATAAAACATAATGGGGTTGTCAACATTTCAGCCTTCTTGGCTACTGGTCAACTCTCATATGTGATGATATGTTGTCTGAGACTTTTCTCAGTATCTTCTACACATACTAACTTTACTGAGACCCCCAAAAATGCCCTTTGGAAGAGACAGATTATGAATGCTGCAGTTTGTATGTAAAGCTAAATTTCACAATTATATCTAATTATGTGCCATATGTTTTCATCCTTTCAGTTTGAAAATGAGCTAACTAAATATGTAGGCATCTATAATAATGCAATTTGTCACTGTTATGCAGCATTTGTGATATACTTTCATATATTCTATGTTGAAAATACAATCAATGCAATTACTCTAAATTGTAAGCTATCTGAATTACAGCTTATCTACTACATAGGAAAGCTTGCAATTTATTCATTTCTGTATAAAGTTGGAACTATACTCCAAGAAAATCAGTCGTATTATTTACGTCCATAAAAATCTCAACTTTCTTGCGCTTATAAATTTATGTCTATCTCCAAAATTTCTTAAATCCTCAAGGAACCTATTATGGTACTTCTCGCAGATCATTTGCCATATCTTAGTGTCACTGAAACCAATGGTGATCCTCTTGTGGATTTCATGTGGAACAGAAGCCACACAGTTCTCTTGATTCACAGACCACAATGAATTTCAAATAACAGGCAAATAATTATCTAATATATTTTTTATCTATCTAGCATATAACACACACATCAAAGACATCTATAATTAAACCAACAGCAAATTGTAGATTTTCAGGTACATGTACTAAACTTTTAGTGCTATGTGCTAGATTTCTCAACACAGAAAGTTTACGGCAGCGCTATGCAATTTTTTTAAAAAGATGTTTAAAACATTTCAGAACTGATAATTATTACTTTTCCCCAATGAATTCTCTTGCTCCAAAATTAGACTAGCATTAAATGTTCTCTTTAAAAAGAAAGATGAGGTGGAACTTTCCACTGAAGAATCCTTTTTAACATCTCCAAAGACAATGACTAATACCGCTATGGGAAAAGAGATGGGTAAATGTAGTACTTACAGTAAAGGAAATGCAGCTTTAAAAACATTTGGAAATCATTTCTCCATGGTGCATATCATTACTGGAACACAAGTTTTTTGATTATTAAACTTTCATCTAGAAAAAACATTCTAGAAAAGAATTCCTGATGAAGACAAATTCTGCATGATGATCTTGGGAGTCCTACCAAAGCTAAAAATCACCACCAGATAGAATGAAGACTGAAAGGAAATGTAGCAGTAATACAAAGCAAAATTTTTCTTCCATCCTACTAAAGATTCAATATTGTCAGATAAAGACAAAACAATCTCCTTTTTTCAAATCTGAAAAATTAATATCTCTGGGTCTACTGGAATGTCCAGTTACTTTTTGAATCTCACTAACTGCTGACCTGTAGTCTGATGACAAGTTTCAGAGTCCTTCTATAAGACCAAATTTAATCATGTGGTCTCATTTGCCACAGAACATTCAAGACTTAGCAATGAGTGTAAACCTACGCTTTTGCTAGGTTTTTACAGCTGGCCCCAAATGCTGCACACTTCTCACTTTGTTGCAAAAGGAGTCTAAAATGCATTAGAACAGCAGTGTGCTGATAGTGACTGATAGTCCCAAACACTTTCTAGGAGTCCATCGTACTTTTCTGCTTTTGCACAAGTTTCTGCTCCTAACCTGCAGTTCAGGTAGCACGTGTGTGGAGAGAAAGGGAAGCACATAAATGAGTTGAAATAGTTACAACAACGGGAAAAGACTTAGCAAAGCAGCAAGAATTGAATAAGCAGAGCAAGCCAAGGCTAATTTGGAGCTCAGCCAACCACCTCTGGATTCCTGCTTCATGCATGCAGCTGTGTTGCTAACATGACAGAAAGAAATAGTAGGATTTTATGAAATCAGTAAAGAAGCTAAAGCAAGCAATTCAACAGTCTTCCCAGCATTTGCAAACACTGCACTGCCTACACATCCCACATCAATCTCTAGAGCCCATTTTCCACCTCCCTCCCATCTCTCACCTAATTAGAGAGCTCACACTATCCTGGAATCATGTCTGAATATTCCTTGGTGGCCAGTGGCATAATTCAAGAAGTGTTTCATGGATCAGAGCAGAGTTCCTGCTCTGAGAGCTCATAGTCACCCTGGCTTCTCACTGGTAATTTTACACCGCTGCTCTGTTGCATAAATGTTTAAATAGCTTACACACACATTTTTTAATCACTGAGAAGTCATGTAACAAAAAAAGATTAACTAGCCATGATCTCCTTAGGTCAGAAAAGGGATAAGTAAGTGGAGATACAAAAAATGTATATAAAATCATGAAAACCTGGACAGGTATTTACTGATTCCTAGGCAAACATTTTTTTTAACGCCATTTCGTATTACTTTTATTATTATCATTATTTTTATTTATTTACTGGTAGGAATGGAGCCCTCCAATTTACTTTCTTTCCTCAGTATTCCCAGAGAATTAAGCTTTCAGGGTACCAAGTGGTCTGGGCTTCAAAGGGCAATGTGTTTTTCTACAGATCATAGTCTTGGCTGGGCTATAGGATGGTGTACACAAGCATCAGAAAGCAGGAGGAGGAATCATCACAAATGTGCACCATGCCATGTGCACCAAAAACTTACTGTTTTTACAGCATAGCAAGGACCAGCTAGGGACTTTGCACAGGACAGTTTGTAAGTTGGCTGTTACTGATTTTCCTCTGTTCTCACTGGCAATGGAACAAAATGCACCGGGGGCTATGGCTCCACTTGAGTCCAGTGTTGACCATAGTTACTCTACAGTATAGAACAGAGTAAGCCCATGTTAAGACAGGTCTAAGGACACTGTCTATCATCAGGGGCTGTATATAGCAGAAACAGAAACAAAAAAAAAAAAAAAAAAAAGGAAAAAATAACATAAATGATGGGAGATAGGTATCAGAGTTTGTAGGAGTAGAGATTAGGCAGCCTAGACTCTGCAGGTTGGCTTAAATCCGAGGCTTGATCATTTTATTTGCTAATGCTGTTACTTCCAAAATAACTCTCCCTGCTGTTTAAGGCTTCTAACATCTTTCAATATCTCCTTCCTAACAACAAACAAAAATGAACACTTCTTCATTTAATGAATTCTTAAATTATGACCTTTGCTGCCTCAAAAAAAAAAAAAAAAAAAATTGTGGACAGCAAATGTAGCAATTGTGACTTATCAAGGTACCCCTAGAGTCTCTTACTGAGTCTTTGCTGCATCCTTATGCTAAATCTTGTAACATGAAACATTTGCAAACAAGTAAATCTGGTATTAGACACAAAAATGTCCACATGTGGAACATCTAAAATGACCTGGTCAGAGTTTATAGGACTCTTGACATTAAAGAAGTCAGAAGCAGGTGAGAGGAAAAAAACCTTTAAGGATTATTAAACAACAATCTTTCATTTAAGATTCTCTAATCTGAATGTAAGGGGAAGTATCATCTTATAGTAGTTTTTTCCACTCAGCTATTTGGAAGTAAAAGACCAGATGCCCCCTTGGATTGATCCAGTACAATTGTTCTTATATAAAGACACAGACAAACTGAGAAGCAATAAGGTGCATGTTTCACTTAGGATTCTTTGGTTTGTTTGGTGGCTTTTTTTTTTTTTTTCCCCCTCCATACTGAAACTAAGTCATTTACATTCAATTTCTGTTTTCTATATCTAAATTATTTTTGATACAACACTTCAGCTTCTACCCTATGTCTATTTAGAGTAAATGTTTAAAGAGATGTCCTCAGAGTCTCAGCAAATTCTTAACAAAATGCCAGTTATGGTCTTCTCAGTACACTCATTTATTAGCCTGTTCACACAATGTCAACAGATCAGGAACGAAGTTGTTGTTCTTTACC
Organism: Nothocercus julius; assembly: GCA_013398735.1. Lineage (NCBI taxonomy): Eukaryota > Metazoa > Chordata > Aves > Tinamiformes > Tinamidae > Nothocercus > Nothocercus julius. The sequence continues at coordinate 4,542,102 of VZSV01000027.1, read as the reverse complement.
CAGGCTTTGCTGCTTAGACTTGTTATGCCTCTCAGCTCTTCCCTTTCAATATATCAGGTTCAAGTATATGGCTTATAGGTTAGGAGTACCTTGGTTCAAACACAGACATTTTTAAAATACAGACGTGACATCTGCCATTCTCCAGTCCCCAGAACGAGCAGAAACTGCACATTTTTCAGTTCTCATTCTTTCACACTTCAGTTCTCTTTGCAGACTTGCATATGTCCTGTTTGAACATAGTGATTCTTTTTAAATTATGAACAGTCTCAGAATTTTTGCTTCCACTCCCTCAGTCTTTATTGCCAAAAGGGGGAGGTATGTTTCTTCACAGTCTTCAGTGACAACGCCTTGTATACAATTCATCACTGCTCATCGCTATCTGCAGCTCCTTGGATTTCCCATTTTATAAAGCTGACATGTTCTTTATTTAAATATTAAAGAAAGATTTTGATATGAATACTATTCATATAGCAATAGGTCTTCCAATCTAGTGTTTAAATTAATCTCACAGAAGAAGGCCTAAATGACAATATTAGGAATCTATATCCTACTGTCTTACCTCAACAATTACCTCTGGTGCACACATTTATAAAAAACTACAACTGAAATGAATTTATCTGTTATTTGTATCAGGTAATATTTAATTTATCACTGTTGAAGACATAGAAATGTCAAACACTACCTGACATTAGAATGACTAAATCTCTGACTAAAAATGAATTAAAATGATTTAAAAAAAGACATTTGAAAATTAAATAAGCTGAGGCAGACAATATGAAATTCTACCTTGTTTTCTGACTGCTAACAAATCAACTTTAAATAAGTGTGTATTCCCAGAAGAGTAAGTTCTGTTTGAAAAGAAGTCTTTGGAGTTCAATGAGAAGTGAAGGTTTTGTGAACAAACTTAACTTCTACGTCTTTACAAAAAGTATGAAACAAAGGAATTGTGGCATATATCTTCAGACTCATCTCAAGCTAAAACTTGCTCAAAATTAACAAAATCAAGAAGCAGAACATTTGACAAATTCCATTTGCTATTTTTTCTCCTTTTTTTCCCATCTCTTGTCACTCTGCAATTCATCATGCTAAAAGCTTTGATCCCTAGCATTGAACAGACATGAATTTTCTAAATGACTAAAACTTATGGGCAAGTGTTTCCTTTTAGAGCTGTATGTAAATGCAATGTAAAATTTTATATTTGTAATCTCTTTAATCAGGAACAAGGGAATTAGCCAGCTGTTTGGAACTCATGTTAAGAAGTAATTAAGCATCTGATTGAATTTTCGTGCATATCAAACAGCAATGGCACACAAGACAGATCACTTTCATTAAAAGAAAAATCTCCTTAGCAAATGACAATAGAAAGGGTTTACTCCAACGGTTTGTCTTTGAGGTATGCCTTCGCAAGAAAGCACACATCAGAATGGCAAAAAAATTTGCTTTATGTGTCAATCATATCAACAGGATTCCTTACTGAGTGACACCCAGCTTTCCCTTACATCTGTACTGTGTGCTACTGCAATACACTAAGGAATTGCCTGTCTTGCCGTCTTCATAGAAAAAAAAAAAAGTCACAAATTATCAGTTACGCCAGTGTGGAAGTAGACTTCATGGCCACCTGTGTTTTTATGTTTGGTTCCGCTCCACACACTGCGGGGAGGGTGTGTGTTTGTGTGAGGGAGAGGGTGGGGGGGCCATTTTTCAATTGCTAGTGAAAGATCCAAGATGAATTATTATTCCTGAGGTTATGCATATAGATCATGTGTAGCCAGAATTAGAATATCTGACAAAGTAAAAGTAATTTTTTTGTCCTTTCATACAAGTTTGTCTAGTATACGATGAATTTAAGAAGGACGAAATCTATTCTGGTTTTGAAGCATCAGCAGTCAATAGTCAAGTAGAAAAAAAAAAAAAGATGTAGGATGAAGATAGGAAAACAAATCATTAGAGAAAACTGCTTTAGAAAATTTCATCATGAGAGATATAGGAGCAGCTCCTTGCCTATTTCAGTCTGCTCTGCTTTGGGTCAAACACCCGCATTCCCTTTGTGCTTGCTAGGAACAACCCAGATGCGGGAACGAGTGTCATTAAGGTAGGAGAGTGAACTCTTTTTGCCTCCTCAAAAATTCCAAGGGTTCGGACTCAGCACAGAAGAAGGATTAATCAGGCAGTTGTCATCCTCTTGTGGCAGTTCTACACTCTATCATTGCTAAAGAGATGCCATAATGAAGGGATGCTGATTCCTCTAGAAATGACCTGCGAGTGCCTCACTGCAGTTCCCTCACCCAAGGACCTGCACTTTCCTCAGAAGAGGACACAGAAAACCACCAGCAGGAATGCAGCACTACATGAGCTACGCAGTGGTACAGTGCAGAGGCAGGCACACGACAGCACTATTTTGACAGTGAATTGTCACACCAAGTGTGAAGGCTGGCCCTGGCCTTCAAAGCCTAAGCGGAGGTGTGACCCATAGGTTTAACCTGCTAGGCTGTATTTATAGAAGTCCTTGATGTAGACATGCAGCGTGATCCCAACAGCTTCTCATCTGGTCTACTGGGACCATGAAGAGGGAGTAGCAGGGATCTTAGGCCTGTTCCAGGAAAGATATTTAAGGAGTTCGTGGCACTAGGGTGGTTTGCACACTTCCTAGACATATGCCCACAATACACACTCACAGAACTTTCCTGCTCCTATCTTCTTTTACCTGCTATAAAGAATGAATACATTGCCTGAAGATTTACTACACACCATAAAACCAGTCCTGTTGCAACCGGTATCTGGTAACTCAGGAGAAAGGAACAACAACAAACTACCTGTGTGATTCAAATGTATTACACGGTCATCTTCTGATCATACCGGTTTAAAAAACAATAAAGTCTTTGTCTGTGTTTGCTTTGCTACCCCTCTGCTAAATAATAGATATGATATGATTTACAGATCAACTACAAATCACAAATGTTCAGATATATATTTGAACAACAACTTTAAAGACAGTAAAGTGGATCTGCATGCTTTGGTTACCTTTTGCAGAGTCTGCTTGTTCAGCCTACAGAAGGCGTTTTTGTAAGATAAGTAATTTTCACTTAAAGAACTGTGTGGTAAAAAGTTGTCAGATGTCGAGACAAAAATCATTTAAAAATTCAGAGAACAGGGCAAAGTTTGCCAAAGACTAGCCAAAGTGGTTCCCAATAGAAAAATACCAAATATTCTCCATCCTAAAGCAGCAGTTTGTGTTTGCTTGGGGAACTCCGAAATGTAGTCAAATATTCTACCATAAACATTTGTTATCTTGAAAAATGATCATTACAAAGTTCCCCAAGCAAACACAAGCTCCCCTAAAATAACAATACTGAAATGGGATATACACAGAAAAACTGTATGAATCTATATATGTAAATATGTCTATACAAGTAAGTACAGAAGATACAGTCACACATTTGCTCATGTTGCAAGAACATCTTCTAAGCATTTCCTTTTGTTCAAAACTAAAGCACAATAATGATATATATGCCTGGAAAGATCAAGGCTCTGCCTCTCTTAGCACATCCAGACATGTCAATTTGAATTCTACGCACAACATGGCTCTGATTACAGGGAATCCTTGGCTTAACCTTTCATTATTAGTCTACATGTGCCTCCTAAGAAAAAGAACAATCCTTCTGATCTATTTACTTTCCACTTCTCCCATTTAAGCTCCTTTTTCCTTTTCACTTACGGGTTTGGAAGGTTTAGAAACTAGCTTTGTAGATACTAGGAAATGACGACTGAATTGTTTTCTTCAAGTTCAAATGAACTCCAAACCAATTATGGTTGTTCCTCTGTTGCAACAGGGTAGATGCTTGTCGAATAACACCTTTACTTATTTTTCTGTCTCTTTTCTTCCTTCTCTAGAAGAAGAAGCTGAGAAATTGTTCTCTTTTCCAAAGTAATCTCCCCACAAAATTGAAGTTACACTGCCATGTGTACTTTGCAGGACTGGAAAGCAAGCAAAGCTGTGTAAATTAAACATCCTGTGGTAGATAAGACTAACGCTCCCAGGACCCTGCTCCTATCTACAGCATTTAAACGTTACTCTGTATCGGCAATTACTATCACAGAACTCGGTAAAAATGGAGAAAGAATTCTTCAAAAAGTAACTGCCTTTTGAAGTTGTCCATAAATTTCATTAAAACATTTGTTAAGATTTGATCTTTGTGAACAGACACGTTTTCTTTTTGCTGAAGAAGAAACATTATTCAAAAAAGCTACATATATGACCAAAAAGCCAAACTATTGAAAATCAAAATATATGCAGTTTTTCTCTGCTTTTCTAAAGCACAGTATTGCACCTATATACTATTTTCAGCTTTAATTACTTATATTAGTCATTAATTTTTCCTTTATTACAGTTTCTAAGAGGTGATGGAAGCAAGGAAAAGAATCAATGATCAACTCTGACACTACCATGTTTCAAGTTAGGCAGGAAACCTTCATGCAGTCTATTTTGAGTCAGATGATGACTCCACCTAGCATGACTGAAGCACAAGGAATGTATGGACTTCTGAATTCCTACTTCCATCTTCCTAACTTATATCAGTGTCTGTCCTTAAATGCACTCCTGAAGCCAAAACAAAACAAAGGAACTTCCTCCTGATCCTATTTTAGGAGACCTTAAGATTGAAAGAAATTATTGGTCCACAGATGAGTATTTAACTGTCTTAATTGGCACAACTCCTAAAAATAGACCTTGGTATCAATGGTATTGTGTGCATTTCAGCCAGGTGTCACCTGTGGGAAGCAGAGGAGAACTCAAGTACTTGTTGCCTTGGCAACATCATGCTTAATGTTTTCAATTTTGCCTCCTTTCTCTTTTTATAAGGAAAAACTTAACTTGCAAAAAAAAGACAAAAAAGCACCACGCAATTTTCTAACTAAAGTTCACAACATTCCATGAAAGTCAATACTAATAATTAACCATCATAAAAGCGATCATTTCCAAGACAAAGAATGCAAACAATATGTCATAGAAAAAAGCCAAACTGTTGCGTCAACTCAGATGTTCAATATTTATTTATATTCAATATTTATTTTGTGTCAATATTTATTGCCAACAGATACTGCTTCCTTTGTTGCATAAGTCTTTTTTCCATTGCTTAAAAAAGGAATGATATTAAATCTATAATACTTAAATAACTTTTTACAAGCATTTTAATAAATACTTACTATTTGTTTTAATTAATCATTTTGTATTTTATGCATCTGTCAGTTATATTCTGCGAGATGCTGACTATCCCTCAGAATGGAGTCTTTGTTGCTCTGACAATACCTTTTAGCAATCAACAGGGCCCTTTGCACTGCCTGCACCAAAACATGCACTTCTTTTTATGTATGCATACACCCCCCCACACATACATACACAACCTTGAAATGAGACACACTGCACAAATATTACTAAGCATTGTAAGTATTATATAAGCTTTAAGGAAGAGCTTAATAGAGATTGTAACTAAGGTTGGCATGTGGCTTGTTGCAAAATGGCCTCGCTTGTTTTATTGTTATTTTACTAGTTATTAGGAAGGCAAGTGAATCTTTCAGCTTTAGGCACAATAACTTTTACATGGTAGTTCTAGGACTGACTAAGGTCTTCATAAACAAGGAATCAGATTCAACACTCACTCGTTTTTTTCTAGAAGCTTGCTAAAGCTGTATTTTTTTTAATCAAGAAAATATAAACAAGTATCACAAGGCAAAGCTGAGCCTCAAAACTAGGGAAATACTACAATTTACAGTTGGCCTTTGTACCTATAATTAAGCACATGAACTGGGTGCAAACTTCACTATTACAGTCATTACTTATGGGGCAATAATTTGTTCACAGACTCGAGTCATGTACTGCGAAGACTGAATATACTCTGCAGATGAACCTGAAATACAATGAACTCAAAGAACTCCATTTCTGTTGGGTGCTTCCACTGCTATTTGAGTTAGAAAGCATAAATAAGGTGGAGAGGTAAGAGCAGACTGAACAGTTCTGTGAGTAAGCTTGTAAAAAGAAATGGATTCTAGCCTTTTTTGCATCGTGACAGCAGTCACTTAAAGTAGAGTGCACACTAGTGATGTCTGTCCATTAGTCATACTTGAGTCCACACACAGTGCTATACTACTTGATTTCCCAAAGTGCCAAGGGCTCACAGTGCTCACAGCTGCAGATGAAGAAAATGTGCTTTGAATGCTTCAACAGTTATAAAAGCCAGCACATCCAAGATGTCTCCAGTGGAGATATACATGAAATAGCTACTACCTATCTAAATCTCTCCACATTTCACATCTGCATCTATAAATAGCAACATCCTTTTACCACGTTGGAGTCTTGTGAATATAAATTCAATAGTATATCTAAATCACTCATATATTTTTGGAATGAGCAAACTAGAAAAGATCATTGGAAAATTAGTATCTCTGTCTTTAAACAATGAATTCAGCCTACCTCCATACAGCCAAGATCAAAGCTGCATCTGTTGTTTTGATGATTCTTCAATTTTTCATGTTTCTACTCTTTATAATAGGTATTGGTATATTTCAGAAAGAACAGCTGATTGTTTGGAAATGAGATTTTTGTGAGTGTGCAACATGGGTAGCTAAGCCAAAATGAATTATACAGATGAGCCTGAAAAGTGACTAAAAAACATGATAGATTTTATATACAATGAATACACACCAATAAAATTACATTAGAAGTACTTCAGAGGTTTTGCATTTCATTTTTACAACTATAATTATCTTGCTATTACAACATAAATTAGTGCTCCAATATACACATAATATTTACCTAAGTCTAATTGACTAAGCCTACACAGAACAAAAATACCTAGCTGATAAATTCTACATGCTTTCTTTCTCTATTCAAAATACAGAACAGATGTTATTATGATCCTAGCTTTATATAAAATTAATATTTTGTCAAGACCTTCCATGTTGCAGCTTTTCCCAGACACACTGAATGCTGTGTGTGTTCCTGTCTAGAATAAAAATCTATCTTAAACACTCAGAATATCACTATATTCATACCATCTTTATTAAAAATATTGGAAATTCATCTCCTTGTAACAAAACATGCTTTTTCCATATTCTTTTTCTTATATCATAATTACAGTTATGAATTCAGCATCAACTTAACCATAGTTACAGCTATTGCTGCTGCATCTGCATGTTTCACCTCTACTGCCCTTTGAAAGGAGTCCTAAGAATTAAAGACACTGCTAACCACCACATGCACACACATGCACACAAAACAGTTAGAAACTTCTAGAAGCAAGCAAAAAAGGAGTGTATTTTCTAATTAAAGGAGTACCACACTTTGAGTGGATACTTCTTCTAAGAGTTGGACCCACGTCTAAGTTCTTTTAACTAATATTATCCCACAGAAATTACCCTAACAGTGCTGATCTTTAAATGAAAATGTGATTGTTCATTTATGCTGTGACCAAAAAATCAGTAGCAACTGACACAAAATTATTATTTTTTTTTAATGCATCATTAGCTATGTGGAAGTTATGAGCAGTTTCTGGCTACATAGCCAACAGCAACAGCTTTCTTCCATCAACAAATTCCCTGGCACTAAATGGGACATATAATGTCCTTAATGCTGAGTTACGACGACTGACAGTTAAATATCCTGTTATTCAAGGTTGATCATATACCCTTAAATGCATAAAATGAGAGGAAGATAGAAGATACAGAATAGCATATTTTCCAGAAAGCATCACACTAAAACATTTCATCTCTGCTATTAAAGACATGATACAAGTGTCACATAAAAGTTGCTCATATGTTTAAGCTGTCACTGAACTGATTAATGATTAAGAAGAGGTGAACAGTTCAGCAGGGTAAGTCTGAATCTAATACATACCAAAGCATTAGCATTTGCTGAAAAGAAACTATTTTCTTTTTTATTAGGTAGGTTCAGATTTGATGGGATGAACCATTCACCCAGACACGGTCATAATTCAAGAGAACCATATGCAATACAAAAAGTCTTTTTTTTACTTTGGTATTTTATATAAAAGTGGACAAACAAAATAATGAGGGTCAAATCCTACTCTTTGTATTTAGAATTACAATGCTTGAAAATGATATTATAAAAACAAAATTTATAAAATGAGCATACTCTGATCAAGGTATCTAATCTACTGTAATCCTGCAGAGCTCCTGCACTAACCCATCCTAGGAAACAACTCATACAAGGAGTCTTTGAGGAGATTACTGGTGAAGCAGGAAATATTCAGAACTACCAGGACCATCCAAACAGCTCTACACTTAATTTCCCAATACCTTTGATTTTCCTTTCCTAAGGAGCACTGGTCTGCAGTTTCCACCCCCCAGCATACTTCTGGATATGAAGAAACATATAGCTTAAAGTAGGAATTTGCCCCTCTTCCTCAATTTAACTGAAGCACCTGAAACATGCAGGATCTAATGAATGAATGTTTAAAGGACTTTGAAAGGTGAAAATAGAAGTATATTTGCAATTTCTAGAAAGATGCTTTTAATCTCTTATCAACTACAGTTACCATATTAATCTATAATACTGTGAACCAGCAAGGATATGGACCATGGCCAAGTAAACTGGTACATAAAAACGCAAAGATTCCTTAAAATTAAGGAGGAATATTTTAAGTAGTAAACGGTCGAACTATACTAAATGACATAAAGCAACAGAAATCAAATCTGACAACTAAAGATTCTCAAAGCAAATTCAATTTTCTTTTTTTTTTAAAGTCTATGAAGGCACATTATTCCAAAACTTCTTAAAGGGTAAGTTCCTTGAGCTAAGCTGCATTCACTAGCTTAATGGAGAATTACCAGTGACAATTACAGAGTACCTATAAAAGCAGTAGGACTTGTGATATTCTTGCCTCTTAAGAATGGTAAAGTGTATGCCTTTTTTTTTATGTGATTATAATTATTTGTTTAAAGGCTTTATTTGTTTGTCACAGGCATTAACTAAAACCATTATGATAGATACTGTACAAGCGTATAGAAAGTGTGAGAGCACTCACAGTCTAAATGAAAGGAAAAACAAAGTGATCATAAAACAAATATGGGAAAAGGAAGAAAGAATCAAATAACAAAACTGCATGCTTATAAAATATAAGTATATTGTATCTACTAATACCAATTGTTTATTTGTCTACCTATCATTAGTTTCTCAGTTATGTCATTACTGAAATACAAACAAGTGAATAGGCTCTATATCTGCTCTTACATGGGAAACTTTCACAGTTATAGGTTTCAGTAAGTTTGCCTTATGGTGGAAGAGTATGCACTACAAGGTACAATGTAAAAAAAAAAAAAAAAAAAAAAAAAAAAA
>VZSV01000027.1:4514625-4532551 GCA_013398735.1 Nothocercus julius | reverse complement strand
AAAGATAAAAGATAAAAATCCAACTCAATTAGAGCCCATGGCCTGAGTCCAGCAAACCACTTAGAGGAAAAGTTTAGTTCTATCAAAGTTAACAGATTTCATCTGCCTGGAGATAAGACTCTGCTTAAGGAGTTTTCCAGATTTGGGGCTACGAATTGTGACCAACTTCACTAGAAACAACAGATTCACCTTGCAATAACTACATATATATACACACACACACACATATATATATAAAAAAAAATATAATACTAGACATATACAGACAATAACAACAAATAAATACTATCTTTCAAAAGAAAGTGTACACTAGAGTGAAATGTAGCCATTTATGTTTCTAGCACTGTTTCATGTAGTATGATCCATGAAAAATTCTAGAAAGCTAAGTAGGAGAGAACGGATTTCTACCTGAAAAAGGAAAAAGAGGATGAATTTTGCAAGATATTTTCACAGTTCATGGATTTTAGAAATAGACATGGCTTTTGAAATAAATCTTTCCATGAGGGTTGAATCCAATTTAACATCACAGTGTGTCAGCATTTAACTTTTACTTCAGCTTTTTAGAACAGAGAACTCCTAAACAAAAAAAGTGATCAGATCTGCATATCAGTAGTTTCTGTACTGAGAATTAACCACATGTCATATTGGTAGTTACGTTTTAAATTCTAGTGACAGCTTAGAAAACAAATTTAGCCAGCAGCTTGGGGGCAGTTGCAGTCTGGGATTTACTCAGAAAGAAGAAGGCTGTCTCAGTGGACATCTCTTCTTATAATGACCCAGTGTCCAGAGTGGAAAAGTAACTACAAGCATTTCAGTCTATCCTTTGAGCATTTTCAAACCAAGAGATTTTATCTCTCAGGGAATTGCTCCAGGCATTACATTCTGATGGTGGCAACAGACAGTATTAACCAAAGAAGCAAAGCTTCTTTAGAGCAGAGTCCCAAGTTTGGAAAGATGTTCCAACTGTTAGATTATGCAAGTGTGCAGCCTTTTCTGCTTTCTTTTTTTTTTTCCTTCTTCTCTCAACAAGTAGTTCTTGCACCAGGGAATTTATGAAACAAGAAAATGTAGACAGCAGATAATTCACTGGAAACAGCTATGGAAGAAAGCTGTACACATGATTTAGGTTAGTTTGCTTGTGGGACACTGTTCAGGGAGCTAACTGTCGCATCTTTAAAGGAATGTGCCTCCTACTAAACAGGGTCATTCTTCAGTAGCATTTTTGATAATTTAGCACCTTTGTGTGCATATTATTTTACTATATTTAGTATATTTGCCAGTATATGGCAGCTCTGTTTTATCAGATGGTGGTCAACACCAGGCAAACCATTGTCATGATAAAGCTCCAGAGGATGCATGTAATCAGAAGCGTCAGTTCATGCCCCAGAGCAGTAACTTTCTAATAGGCAATTCTATCAAGATTCACTCCTGCAAAAGCACTGCTTGCCTACTCAGCTAATATTCAATTGATGACTTTTCAAAGTACTTGGGAAAGGGTTGACGGCCACCATGCCACCATTCTATAAATGTTCTATAAATGTACGTAGATACTTATATGAACTTATATAACTTACATGAAATCAATTCTCAAGTACTATTCTCAACTTAAGCTATGTTAATAACCCTAATAGCTGATGCACCAGATAGATACACTCTGATGAGGCTTTTATGCTTAAGACCAAGAACACTTTTGCTGTTACAGTAAGTTCCTATTTATGCAGCATCTAAAAAGACCATCATTATTTATCTCAACAATGAAAAACATTTATTAAATAGAGTGGATATCACTTTCAGGTAAAATTGACCATAGTCCTTTAGTCTCAGCTTCTTGTAATGAGGTTTTAAAATTATTTTTAACTTCTTTAATCATAATGGAAGAAAAAGAAACCATTTCAGGTTTAAAAAAATGGAAACACAGCTTTGTAAAATGCTTCTTTTCTTGCTATTTAACTCAAACAGGCTGCTAGTTCAGCAGGTGTGAAATTCCAGTTTAAGTACAATCTACTCTAATTTCACAGTTGAATCGCAGAGTTGCCACCGAGTCCCCATTGAGTAAGCTTCACATTTGCATGCATTCAAGGTCATTACTGAAGGTGATCAAAATGAGACTCGACACCTCCATTTATTTATTGTCAGGAAGTGGGTCTGAAATTTGCACTGACTCTAATCATGCTGATTCCACGTCTAAGCCAAGGTTATTGCAGTCTTATCTTACCTTGTCAAAGAATTTCCACTTCTAAAACACTATCCTGCAATATTTCTCATCTTTGATCAGATTTCAAGCTCAGTAATTCTGACAGAGATACTACACAATCTGCTTGTACATGGCTTCATCAACTCATATTATTTCCTCTCATCAGCTTAAAACAACACCTTTTTTTCCTTCCTTTATTATATTCTTGAACACCTCATTTAATGATCTCCTTCAATTTTTAAATAACTCTGTGAAAGACATCCTAAAATATATATATACATGTCTGTGTGTATAAATATACCTATTTAAACACACACATATAGACATTGTATTTACACATATCCATAAAGTACATTCATGCATATAAACACATACATATAGTAAGATACTTAAATGCTTTATCTAGATAGAATAAATGGAATAAAAAGACTATGGTTGACAACTAACAAAAATTTCAGTAACACTTATAGCAGATACTGTATAATGACGAGGAAAATTCTCCAAATATTGACATGTACTGAAAATTTTATTGATTCATTATGTTTAAAACATTGAATGAAATGAACGAAAGTGAAAAACAATTCTGCTCAGTAACTGTTTCTTAAAGTAATATGATGATTATTTAAAAAATATATTCTTAGAAAAACACTATGCTTAATCTCATTTTGATTACTAGCAAAACTAAAAAAGCCTCTCAGGTCTATTGACCATTCATATGAAAGGGAATGTTTTATTGCTATCTGTTCTATGTAATCATAGACGAGAAAGAAGTATTAAATACTGGCTCAAAATGATGCGTAAATTTGGAAATGTTATAAAGACACCAAGGACTTGCTTGTGCAATATTCTTACTCTTAGCATTATGTGAGCATATCTATTCTTTCTTTCAGAGCTTGGTCAAGCCTCAGAACTAATTCATTTTATTTCTTCTCTGGTATCCTGATATAGCTGACTTGCAGCTTATGTGTTTGTTTACTTCAATTGTGTATTTCTGGAGACTTTGAGACTGAACTTATGGAACTTATTCTATTATCTTATGTATCTATTAAGAAATAAATTTATTAAGCCAGGCTGTTTCATGAAGTCAAGCTATCTTTATTTTTAACATCCAGCTATATTCTTGGATTGGCTTCCATATTTCGGGAACTTCAAAAGAGATTAGAGAGGCAGCAGTTATCAACTGATTTCCCATCATTCATTAAAAAGCTTTACTTTCGGCTGAAAAACAAGCAGTAAATTGGTAAGTGTGAAATCAGTTCCCTTTTACTCTTTGTAATCCTAAGGTAAATACTTGTAATAGACAAGGAAGTTACCGTATATTGCTAACTTTTGATCCTTAAACTCTTTGTAATGCATTATATGTCAAAGATATCAATCAAAGCTTACCTACTTCACTGGCCTATTTTTCCCCTAAGAAAATTAAGTTTAAATGTTACTATAATGAAGCGTAAGGACGAACACCAATAACTAGCCATTTGGTCACTGGTTTTTACAAATTTGTCTTTCAACAAGGTTTTTTTGCTAAAATTAATATAACATTCTTCATGTTATGTATTTAACATGAGCAAGATCTTAACTATCTAAGCAGAAATATAAAATCACTGTAGTATCTGACTTTTAAAGGTCTTAAATTTAATCTCACATATACAAATACCACCTATAATTCAGGGAAGTATTACCATCCAGCTTTACAGAATAATCAAAAATTACATAGTAGTATTAAAGGAACGCAGTTGCACCAGCACTGCGTATACAAGCCAAGAATATTAATCACTGAATGTTATACCCATGATCATTTACTGATATTTTCTTTGGGAGTTATTATCCATACAACAAGACAGAAAGAGTAAGTAATACTTGCCAGTAATAGGGGAAATAGGGGAATAGGGGAAATAGTGGAAAGCATTTCTTTAGTGAAACACACTTTTTACATTTGTTTTAAATATTTTTTATTATTGTTATTTAAAAGCATTAATTTTCACACTGAAACATTTCAAAATGTACAAAATTTCACAATTCATTCTGGCTTTGGACCATTCAGAAGAATCCTCCAAAGACTTCTTACCTTCGCCTTTGTGTGTTTTAACCATTCTAAAATAACCTACTTCTGACTGTAGAGTTGCACACCTGTTTGGCAGAAGAGGATTTCCGGCTATAAAGCATGGAGGAGCTTCCCAGCTATTCTCTCTTCCCTTTCCAGTCCTCCTTCAGCAATCTACCTTTAGCAAAATGGTTCAGAAACTATTTTTCATGCTGTCCCTTTCCTGAGGGCCTCTATGAAAATATTTATTGGATGCTTTATCATATGCTAACACTGAAATAATTTTTCCTTATTTTTGTCTTGCTCTAATACAGAAGGATTAAATATGATAATATAAAACACAAAATAAATCATTTGTGTCATTAACATGTCAGAATGAATCCTGTGTAAAATTAATTTGAAATTTTACAGCATTTACATGAAATTATGTACACGAAATCCGCTATATGAAATCTTGAAAACTACTCAGTTGCCGAGAAAAGACAACAAAATGCAATACAAAAAGGAATTTTTTTTTTTTTTACTATTAAGCATTAGTCTGTTAATACTATGGAACTATTTTGTTCAAGATGACAATGGAGGGTTTTTTGGTGAAATGCTGCCTTTCCATGGCTGTAATGACAGAGGAATCTGCTAAATCCCTTCTTTAATAAGAAATATAAGACATTAGCCTTTTGAACCTACAGAGATTAACAGTTATGAATGAACCATCATGTAAGTGGTTCACACATATATAAAAGCACTGCTTGATTTATTGAAGTTCACCTACTGATTTGGTAACGAATTTAAACAGAAAACCCTGCCAGAAATTTATGGTGCTTCTGCTCATGTGAGCACAGAGCTCCTACATGCAGGTATCAGTTTTGAATCAGTCTGTATACAATCTATTAAGATAGTTATTTTAGCTACTTTTTCTTTCCTTCTTGGGAAACGTAGAAATTAACAACTGTAGTTCAATATAAATACCAGATCCAGTACTGGATCATATGTCTGAACAAACTGGAGCCCTATCAGCTGTGGCCGTGTATTTGCTCTAAGTACACAACGGTTCTGCTGGCTTTACGCCAATTGCTGCAGCTAAAAACTGCTGGAAATTTTTACTCTTTCCTGTATTTTTAAAATGAATTTGTTCTGTCAGATTAAGCTTACGCTGTCATTGCTTTGCTCCATCTGGCAATGCCGTTCTGACCAAGTAACCGCTAACCTACAGACAGCATCTGTTTCACGCAACTATTATCTGAGTCACGCTGGGAACTCACGTTAACAGTGATCTTTGAACAGTATTAATTAGTTTCTTGATATTAGACGTTTCTAAAGCTTAAATGTCTTCTTTCAGGAATCAGATCTGGTTAAGTAATGATATAAAGTCATTTTTTTAAGATTCGTCATTCTCCTGTGGCTGTAATAGTGAACTACACATTCCACTGAGGCCATTTGGCATGGCACAATCCACGTCCATGCTGGTAAACTCTTCAAAAGATGGAGCTGCCTGAAGCTGCCGGGAATGTCCTCTGGCCTATGTTAACTCCTGAACCACGTCTGGGAATTGCTTGGGATGCTGCGTGACCCATGCCAAAACCCTGCTAGGGGCTGTTCCAGTTACTTATCAAAGTAGACTGTCAAGTTTCAGTGGCCTGGAATGTTCCTTTCCTAATCATTAATTTAGCAGCAAAACTTTACAAATATACTTCATGGTACTACCATTAAGTGAAGCCAAAATTTTCAGATGTGAAAATTTGATTTTAATTTAGAGTGTAATCAGGCTCTTGAATTCTTATCTTTAAGAAACAGTCAACTTTACAAAAGTACTAAGCACTCCTCCGTTTGCAATACTTCAGAAGAGTTTTGATTACCAGGCCTAGGCAATAATTGCACTGTACAAATAGTATATCCTTAGAATATATTAGCATCTTTAAGCATTGCAACTAGTAACTATTTACAGTGATATTCTGGAAGTACTTTTCTTTAATACAATCTCCCCTCCCCCACAAAGCAAAACAAGGAACTAAATCAAACATAAGGTGAACAAACAAACACAAAGCTTTAATGTACAGATGCTATAAAATTGCCTTTTATAAAACACCAGATGAGAACTTGATCCTGAACTATATGTTATATTCTGAACTACCACCATATTCCTGTTTAAAAACACAGAAAACATACAACTGTAAATGCATTATGTATTTTTGCAAAATATATTGTGGATAATTATAACCTTATGAAGTTCTAACAACCTATTTATTCTCTCCAACTGAAATAGATGTGTTCCTTCTCCATTAATTTTATGACAGAAAGATGAGAAATATACCCAAGAGGTACTGACATCCAATGATTAGACTGTAAATATAGCTTTCTTACGCAAACAACTTTTTTATCTTGTGATATAACCTACCTGCTACTCTGTTTTTGCAGAAGGAATAATTTTAACTTGCATTCTAGGCTACAAAATGCAACACAGAGAACTGATCAAGGAAACTATTTGTTAAACATACACAAAAGTAAGCTCAATCTGTCATAGCTAGCAACTGAGCAAATGGCAGCTTTGTAAAAGGATTAATAGAATCTGTCTTGTTTAAAAACTCATTTTCTTATGAAAGTCTAATGCAAAATGTCCACCTGTATGAGCTTATTTTTATCTCTTCTGAAACAACTGTTGGTTTCTAAAATTTTTTGTTGTTGTTTTGTACTATGTTTCTTTTTCTTTCCTCATGGTGAGTGTAATCTTACTTCTAGAAAATTTATTCCTTATTTGCATTGAGGAATAAGCTACTGCGCTTTCCTGAAAAATCTGCCTCAGGGTAACTGTGCCAGGTCCCAGGATAACCATAATACCTTAAGTTCCTCACTACTTTTTTATGAATTTATCTTCATAGCATTCCCATCAGGAAGTACAGTACTAGTACTATTGTACTAGAAGTACAGTAGAAGATTTGGGGAGCTATATCAAGAGAGTTAGAACTGAGGTGAGTGGAATTTCACCCTCCCTTCTGCTAAGGGTGGAATATATGAAGTTCCTTCTGTATTTGACTTTAACATTCTCTTGGGTATTTAGAATTACACTCTGAAAAAGCCCAGAAGTACCTTAGATTGGCAAGTCAACACAATTCATCTGAACTCCCAAAGACACCTCAGTCAGGTTCAAGACGATAGGACCTTCTTTTATGCAAGAATTTTTGCTAGTCACCAGCACATACTAACTGGTGTTAGTAACATTGCTGAGTGCAATAGTGTCTTCATAGAAGACACTATTGCCTGTCGCAGGAATGTCTTACCTGGTCACAACTTATTTTCAGATCCATTCTTTTTCCAGCTCAACTTAAAGGATGATTCAATATTTAAATATTTCCCCAAACCAAAATTGTAGAGCATTACTAAAATGTGCACATTTGCGCCTTCCTGAAAACAATAAAGTAGAGCTACAAGAGAATATATGCCATATTACACAAGATTATGGGAAGTTCTGCATTCCATAAATGACTATTCAGATACATCATAAAGAATTACAGCAATAGACATAGAAGTGACTTCAACTTTTGCTGTGCTACGCTACGCTGTTGAGAAAAAAATATTGTTTAGTCCTATATGGGTAGAATGATTACCTTCTGTGTGAAAAGGGCCCTCACTAGATGCTTTTCAGATGTCGGAAGCCCTATATGTGAGCTAAAAATCATAACTCACGTTACCACTCATATCTTCCTACTTGTTCTACTATGTGTAATGTGGAGAAAACTTATTTTTGTGCTATTGTAAGTGATCTCATGAGAACAACTTCTTAGCCCACCCACTTCAACCTCACTTTTTTGTTTCCTAAACAAGCACTACACAACACTTAACATATGTATTTACACGTACATTGATTATATTGATTATATACACTGCAAAAAGACTAAGAACATTCCTGGAATACCTGAAAAGTGTATCACTTGGAAAAAAAGAAAAAAGAAAGAAAAAAAAAACAAGGAACTAATAATTGCTAAAACTGGTATGTAACTGCACACATAATTAGAAATAGTGGTGGAAGAGAAGAAAAATTCAGTTTAACTAGATAGATTTCATAATTTTAAAGATTTTATAAGAGAGACGAGTAGAAATATGAAATAAATGCACTGCCTTTATAATTCTATTCATAGCAGCGTATACTAGCTCAGAATACTATTCAAACTACCAAGCTGCAAACTACAGAGCTTAATAACTACAGGCTATATAGCAGATAAAGAAAATAGTCAGTTCCCATATTGAGAAGCAGGTGTTGTCATATTCTTTGCTTGTGTGCTTCAGGCTTTGACTGAAGTCCAGAATGAAATATCTATTGACTTCAGTTGTGCAGATCAAATGCAAACTGGATGTGTTAATATAAATGCAAACTAGAATTAGTATAGAAATGGGTGATATAAACACAACGAAGAGAGAACGAAGAGAGAACTCAAAGCAATCTGCAGAGTGAGGCCCAGAAAGGTTAACCTTATATAACGTACCAAGGAAGTCTGGGTTCTCAGAACTACTGAGGGAGGCTGTGCTTCTGAAAAGCGAGGAAATTATTTTGGTGCCTGGTAATGATAAGAGCTCCCATTTAAGTGTGCCATTTTTAATATTTGTTTTAATGAATTTTAATTTTTGAAGTTTTCAGTTTGGTAGAGAAAAAAGAGGTTGGGAAGGAGAATCAGATAATACGTTATCCAAACATCACCAGCAAAGTTAGACTTATCAATTTTGAGAACCAGTGTTACAGAGATATTACTAAAAACATACACACTGACAAATATTACATACATTATTTTATAGCATCAGAAAAAAAAAAAAATCAATACTATAATAAAGCTGCCTCTTTTTTTTTTAAGTCTAAACCCAGATCTTTCTGTTTACCTGAGCCAGTAAGACAAAAAGCCACACTGTATATAAACAAAAAAGCTGTTTTATATTCATCTTGCCTAAAATCCTAGCTCATATTTAAATGTTTCTATTAAGGTCTATGTAGCTTTTGCCTCCAGCAAATGCCAATGGTCAACATGAGTATGTGAATGCATTATCAGTGCAAGAGGCCAATTCCTTAACACAGATTCCTTATCTTCATTAATTAAGAAGTCACAGGCTTCAAGATACAGAAGTACAGCTTTGTATGTCATGGACCTTTGTCTTCTATTAATTTGTCCAATCAACTTTGGAAATGAGATCTTGTAATAAGGTGCTCCACAGCCTTATTAAGCACAACTGATTTTGTCTTAGCTGTTCTTTACTTTTTGTTTGTTTGTTTTTTTTTTCCCCCCCCACACCTCTCTCCTACAGCTTACTAGATGTTTCCTGGTTCTTGAATCAGGAAAACCAGTAGACAATCTTTGCAAACTCCATGCCATTCATGGTTTTATAGATCTCCATTCTATCTACCTTGGGCCATCTCTTTTCAGGCCTGAAGAATCATCATCGGAGTTTGTCTTTCTGTATAATCATATGCATTATTTTCCTCTAGACTTCTTCCTATTCTGCTATATGTTTTGCAATGACATGACTAAACTTCAGATAGCATTAAAAATGCTACCACACTATAGATTTACATATATGTATAATAATGCTTTCTCTCGTTCTATATGCCTTTTCTAATGATATTTGATTTGCTGTTTTTTCCCCCCTTACTGTTATTGAGCATCTAACTGACACTTTCATAGAACTATAATAACTTGAAGATCTCATTTCCATGTGATCATACTCAGCTAAGAAACCATCATTACATATGTAAAGTTAAGACTGTTTATTTCCCATGTGCATCACTTCAAATTTATCTGGACTGCATTTCATGTGCTATTTTATTGCAATCACTTAATATGGTAATATCATTTTTCAGTTCATCACAGTCTTTAGTACCTTGAAATCATTGTATCAATAGTAAATTCTGCCTACTCATACACACTCCCTTTTTTCAAGTTATTAATGAAAATGTGGAATAACCCAGACTGATGCAACTCTGCTTGTGACTGCCCTCCTCTCTTAAGAGTGACTGTGAACTACTACCTTCTGTTTCCTGACTTGTGTCTGCTTAGAGACAAAAATTCTGTCTTTGCCAGCTCTTCCTCTTCCCCTTCTTTCTTTCCTTTGCACAAATCCTCAAGATCATCAGATGATGTGCTATATTGTTGTCCAGATGCCTTTCTGTAATTAATTCTACAGCTGAAATGAGTAACTTCTGGACAGGAGGAGTGTTCTGTTGACACTGCTCTCACAGGAAAAAAAAAAAATAAACAAAAAAAAAAACACCTTAACTTTGTCAGTGGAAATGGAAAGGTTCTACATTTTCTCAAAACTATTATGAAAGAATATATTTTATGTCCATCACAAAGGAAATATCTATGTCAGAATTAATGAGCATGAAAGACTAGCAGTAGGTGTAATCCAGTATTATATTGCAGATTTGGGATATTTATTCTGTGAAGAGTGGAAATGTTGTGTCAATAAAAATTACCTTTTTTTCCCCCTTCCCTCAATGCCCTCCCAATTCCTTAAAAAGAGCTACATTTAATATAAAACATATTTTGTGTATTTTTTTATCAGCTCTTTTTTTTTTTTTCCCCTTCTTGTTCTTTTCTTCTCTTAATTACCTTTTGCTAGCAATCTTTCATTGCTTCTGAAATCTATCACTCTATAACAGCAGTTTGGATCACTGAAACTACATAAACACAGAGAACGCTGAGGTGGAAGTGCAAATACTCTTACAAAGATCAATCTTTCCCCACCGTGCATAAACTATCAAAGACAATAAACAAGCCACAACACAATTATATGCTAAACCCACGTATGTGAAATCTGAAATAGAAATACAAAGATTAACTTTAAAAAATTGCTTTAAAATAGCCATAATAAAATCTGCTCTATATGACAAAAATCTGACAATATGGCAGAAGAACAATAAAAGAAGCTTCCTTTCCATTCACAGGCACATCCCCAGTCTTGTGAGAGAGAATATGCATCCTTCACTTGAGATCTGCTTTTAAGTCCTTGAATTAAAAGGAAAAGATGAAAGAACCTATCCTGTCAGCCTTTTCCCACCCTGTAAGTTAGAGTGGCCACAGTAGGTAAACTGAAAGATGCAATATTTCATCCAATTAATTTCACAGCATGAAAAAAAAAGAAAGTGGGTCATGGTAGCAGAGTAGTAAGTCTGTAGTCTTTGCATTTATTTTAATGAATGCTTGTATTTCACAATTCAACCATCATCCAAACTTATCGTAAACGTCTTCTTTTACTCAGAATATGGATTAATCACCAGTGAGGGAACTTTTTGGTAAATTACAGACCTGTTTGAAAAGACTCATAGACCATGTAACAAATTTCTAATTTAACATTTAAGATGGTCTATGCTAAGTACTAAAGAATTAAGTATTCTAAGTACCACAGATTTTCTTTCTGACACCACATATGAATCTACATTATCATTCTGGGTCACAAAAAAAAAGTCATGATCTATTAAAGGTGGAGCTAGGCTCTTTACACCAGCACACCGACAACACATAAATTGAAATGCAACTGAAACAAGATTATTCAGACTGGATATTTGCAAAGACTTCTTCATGGGGACAGTCAGCCAGAGAGTTTGTACAATCTGTACTTGATGGTTTTCAACACTTGGGTCCATAAAGCCCTGAGCAATCTGGTTTGACCTGCTGGCTGATCCTGCTTGAAGATTGGGCTAGAGACCTCCCAAAGTCCCTTCCAACCTGAATTACCCTACGTGCCTATAATAGTCCATAATGTCTAAAAGTTGTTTACATGGTCAAGCTGCTACCTAGAGCATAACCTTTGCCTCTTTTCACAAGTCAGCTGAGGTGGCAAAGCGTGCATGCACGCGCACACATACGAGTGCTTTCATGGCTCCCAGTGCAACGAGTGCAGTCCAAGGACACCCTTTGTCCTCTCAAGGTGCACATGGATGACGCATGCGCTTTGACCAGGAGCATGAGCGCAAACTTGAACACTGCTATTAAAGATGGCAGAGACTTATTCTATGTGCACTAAACTAATTGTGGAATACAATTTTCCAGATTTAATTTAGTAACCTGCACGTATAATTCACGTATAGGGTAAGGATCAAATCTCAACAACTAAAAATGTCATGGAAAACAACCATTACAGGTCAGTGCCATCTAATCTATTTGAAGCAAAACAGCATCTGTACCCTCCTTGCTGTGGTTGAGATCATTACATCCTTGTTCAGATCATTACATCCCTGTTCATCTCCGATACTGTGGCTCCATGATATCTCTAAGACATCAGAAAGAAATCTAAGAAATCTCTAAGTGCAGAAACACGGCAATAGCAATAGCCTCATTTGGTTTCTTGCACTTTACTATATGACTTCCCCTTTCTACTTACACTTTTGTAAAAACCATCATAAGTTTTAAGTTCTAGTGTTTGCAAATACAATATAATGTGCTCGAAAGCATAAACTGAGTACTGTGTTCTGATTGATGTTACACATGTAACGAAATACACAGGACTTAACTTGAACAGAAAGACTGCCTATAAATATGCTGTCATTTTACTGTGTTTTGATATCTTTTGAGGAGCAAACGTGAATATTAAGATAACATGAATAATGGATTAGTATCTTTTGGAAGGAGATTTCATTCTATATGAGGACTTCATGCTGTGTCAGCAGACTAAGAAAATACAAGAGTAAGACTTCTAAGCTATACCATGGATAACACTTATAAACATGCCAGTTCTCTTCAACATTAGCCAAATAATGAGGTCACTTTATGGATTAGAGTCAGTTATCTGACAATGTAGGAAATACGCAACACAATAGTATTAACAGGGATCATAATGGAACACATTCTGAATCCTCAGATTGGCAATAAAATATGCTTTTAAAAGACTGTATAGTTTATATCTCGGTGAACTTTTTGAAAATGGACATATAAAAGCAATCTATGACATGTCCTCACATTTTCAGGGATCTCCTTTCCGTATCTCTTTCCTGTTTTTAGCCTGAGTGACTAATGTATTGTTACTACCTAGTATTTCACTGCTACCTTCTATGAATAAATTTTCCATATCTTTCCATTTTATGCCACTTATCCACAGCTGGAAAGTGCCCAGATCTTCAGTCTTTTTTGCCCCTTCCTTATCCCCCAGTGCATTTACAGAAAGGCAAGTGTGGAAAGTACTATACATGTAATTACACTTAGCAAAATCTAAATCTGAACTCAATTCATTTCCCTGCTGTATTATACAAACACAAACAGTGATGATCTCATGCCTTTGGTGTCTTTTAGACTGATTTCTTTTCTGAAGTTTGCTCTGTGTTTCAGAGTCTACTAAGAAATTCCTATTTATGTAGTTCATACTTACACAAAAATCTCTGGAAACAGCGCTCCCAACTGTGTCTCATGGTCGAGCCCTGCTGAGTCCTGCCCCACAGCCCTACACTATCTTGTTGGCTCACCTTTATAATCACCTTGATAGAAACTTAGCTGATAGAAAAGGAATCTCACATTTGGTGAGGCTCTTCACAGCAGACAACTATTTCAAAGATGGGTTTCACATGCATAACATCTTATAACATTTCAAAACATTTTGAAGACATGCACTTATGATGGTTTCTTATTTTACTCACTTTCTGGCCCATAAGTCTTCTTTTCTGTTGCTGTTCTTTCAAAATATTCCCAATATGATAGCTAGAAGAATATTTATTTGTGCTTCAGAATAGATTAAAAAACGTTTGCTTGACTATGAACTGCAAACACCAGCTTAACATGCACCTCCTTCTTGCACAGTTGTCTGAATGCTAAGTAGTTGCTTGAGTTATGTATTAAAAAGAATAGTGACTTGTGAGAAAAACTCAAGGGCTGTGTAACTGTTTGAACTGTATTTTGTGAGCTAAAAAAATCTCCCTGAGAAGCATAATGGAGGTTAATTCATGTCACCATATATGTCACCATTCAGTGCTGAATCCTTTAGTTAATGTTCTTCTTTCTTCATTTTTCTCTTAGAAAGTAAATGTATTAGTCCTGGGGCTCCATATTTCTTTTCCTGTGGGCTACAGTTCTAAGCCTCATACTGGATCTGTTCACCAGCCTCTAAATTTTCTTTTTGACAGCTTGTGAATATGTGCCACAGATATTGCTGTAAGGACACAAGCTCCATCATTTCTTCTTTCCTTACTTTCACCATTTCTTCTCTGTCCTTTCTGGTATACCTCCATGCTCTTTACTCCATTTTTTAAAAAGTAATTTCATAAATATATTTAGTAAACACCTCTTGGCTATTTATGTAACTACTACTCCTCTCTCCTAACTAGTAATCCCTGTAATGCATTTCTTTTGTGTTCCCTTTGTCCCTACTATGTTTAGAGAGGAGGACTTCGCAGTTCAACTATTTTGTTGTTCCCTTGAATGAATGTAACATTGAAAACAAGGGCATGGTAATTTCACAGAATATATGATACGCCAACATCATATGCTCTGCTCTTCAAAACCTACTCAGCTAGTCATAAAACTTGATGTTACCTAATGGACCTTCTGCAGCTGTGCAAGTTTCAGTGTTGCATGGTACCATTAATAAGAAATTAGCAGAAGTGGCATTTAGTAGCAAAACTCAAAAAATCAAACCTTTATAGAAGAAAGAGAGATGATGAAATCTGCAGGTTGTCCGTAACGATAGCTATATTCTTCCTTTCCATATCCTTCCTTCCACTGCCAGTACATTAACAGGGATCTTTGTTTCCTTACTCAAATGAGTGTTTGAAATTTGATGACTCAATTGGCAACATAAATTTCAGAAATCAATAATTAGGTATTTGCTGGTCTTAGGTATAGAAGCTAATTGCTATGTCAAACTACTATACTGTATTTCAACCCTAACACTTAACAGATTATATTTGAACCTTGTTGTGCTGATGACTCTTCTGTCTGTAAATTAAAGAGGCTTTAACAATGGAGAAAAAAAATCACTGTTGCAGATATTTTGGTAGCATCAATAGTAGTAGCATCAAAGACACCACAATAAGAGTACGTATGTTTTTACTGTTTGCATTGTTCGGTGATAACGACTACATCTATAACTCACAAAATGTATGGAAATGCAAGAGCAATAAAATGCTGAACTTATCAGGTTGAACCATTAATCATAAAATCAATTTATGGCAATAACTTGTAAAGGATTGTGACCTTTTTTGGTCCCACAGTCCCAGAGATAAGGCACGGAATATTTGTAGACTCCAGGGGAAAACAAGTATTTACTAACAGCAACACAGAAAACATTGCATTTCCAAATCCCAGCTCTCTTTAATGAGCCATTCTGGATTTTACAAAGCATCACAAACCTTTGATAATCCATTTGAGGAATCACAAATAATTTTGAGAATATCCTCTAAAACTTCCCAGTTTAGTTGGGAGTATAGAGGGAAGAAAAATAAAGCACGCTTGTCAAGAAATTAAACAATACTCTGGAAGTAAAATACCAGCATGCAAAATTATGCAGATGATGTTTTCCTCATACAAATTAGATAACTGCAAGATGTTTGTAAAGTTTGAATTTGAAGTTTTGCTTTCATGTCTATGAAACTAATAGAATGCCATTTGAATTTCGTGCAGCATTCAAAATGAAGTACTTCCCTATGTATTCTTTCTCAATTTAAATTTAAATTAGTTCAATTAAACAGTTTTAAATTAGTTATTCTTTCCAATTATAATTAAAAAAAAAGCACATATTTTTTCCCCATGCTTCCTTTTTTGAAGTCCTTCCCTGGAGCAGCAGTCTTGAAATGACTGGGCATACTCTATACCTCCTTTTGTCTATATTTTTAATAATTTTAAAATATTTGATAAATGAAATTGCAGCACAAAACAGAATTTTAAATGCCATTCAAATGCAAAAGATTCCGATTGCCTCCTCTAACTACTATGCAGAAAATAAATTACATTGGCAATGACAGAAAGTTTAAGAGCAAAGGGTGTTTCTGCAGTGTCCTGCTCTCCCCTGTTAATGAAGGTCTAAAGATTAATCATGATCTCGCATACATCACATTCACATAATTCCTTACACTAACATTACTTCCGAGAAAAAGCTATCAAAGCCTGTTCTTCTAACTGTAGTTCTAAATCCCTTGGCCATTTCCTTAGTTTTAAGCACATAATTAGCTGTGGTCCTGTACTGTAAGCAAATAAGCTCCTCCTTCCTGGCTACCGATTTGGCAATCTCTAAGAAAATGAGAGATTAGGTAATTCTTCCTGATCTTTATATCAAAGTCCAGCTCATATCCTTCAGGAGCACAGGGAAAGTCTGGCTCATCCTTTGCAGTCCGAGAACTTCAAAAGAATCTTTGTCAAGTTCCACCAATATATCAACTATCAAATCCAGCATCAGCTGCTGAAAATGAGATTCCAGAGGCTTATACAACTGGAGTACATTTAAGTGAACTCCAAGATAAGCCCCACTACCAAATTTCAAGTTCCTGCTCCAAAATGTTAAACACATACTAACAAGGGCTCCTAAAAGCCCATTTTTATCTGCTCTTAAAAAAAAAAAAAAAAAAAAAAGCCATCAATTTTGATAGCAAACAAATTAAGTTGGTTCACCTGGAAACACAAAAATATCCAGCCCAAATGATTGTCCACATGTAGGTCCTTATAATGGGAACTATTGATGGGAGAGCAATGTTCACTGTTTATTCATTACTAAAAATTCAAACAAACAAGTGATCAAGAACTTCACTGTACAGCTGGAGCTGAATGAGTGAATGAGTAAGACGAGGAGAAATGACAAAATAATCCCAGAAGTATTAACAATCTCAGATCACTTTTGTATATTTGACTTGCTTTCTGCAGACAAAAGAAAATAGAATACCCAAAATACCCATGAGGCAGAAGTGTTTTGTAGAGAAAAGGCTGCAAGGATTCTTTTAGAGTTGCAGAAAGAAAAAAAAAAAAAAAAATCTAAATCTATCAAAATAGCTGCTGATATACCTCTATAAGATTGCATAAACACAAATATTAAAACAGGAAGCAAGGAGGACTCAGCAGGAGAAAAAGTCTGATCTTGGAACTCTGATTTGACAGAAGACAAATTATTAGCAAGTTCTAGTGGTGATTGAGAGTGTTCTGCAGCTTTTTTTTTTTTTTTTTTTGGCACTGTAAGACTGAAATATTGCTTATAATTGCTACAAACAATGGAATAGTAATACTTGTGTCATCATCTATGAGAATAAGAATTCTGTGAATGGAGCCTAGAATGGCCAAGAATGAAGAAGTTTTACTCTAGATCTTCTTTCCATTTCAGAAAGCACATATCCAGTTATATATTGCAGTTAGCATATATATAAAATACAGCCTTTTAGTATGTCATGAAAACAGAGCAGACTTTTTTTTCTTCTAGCATCAATATTCTGTCTCCATCTCTGAATTAGCAAAATGGACTGTTGTGCAAATGCTGACTAAGGAATTTCACAGATTTTTCACAAGGTGGCCATAACACAGATTTATTGCAGTTTCTGAAGTAATAGAAAAACTAAATATTTTGAACCAGGACTCAAAACCAGCCTTGACAATGACTGAATACCTTCATAAGCTATGACTGACCTCAAATACCTTCATAAGCTATGACTGACCTCAAACGTTTTTCTCACTGTACTTAATTCCCTTGAAATATGAGAAGATTCAGATTTCTCCGCTAAAACACATACAACTTTTTATTGCAATGTTTCC
>VZSV01000027.1:4500574-4514508 GCA_013398735.1 Nothocercus julius | reverse complement strand
CAGAGAAATAGAAATTTGAATCCAACTTAATTTACAAGTTATATTAGAACTTTAAAAATGCTTACAATAGGATAAAATGCTATGAAGTCTCGCAGGAGAAACATCATCATCAAATAAAAACAGCAGATAGTAACAGCAGACTGCAAGGAGAACTCAAGTTCTCCGGCTAACTTAAATCAGGCATGTCTGGGCCCTGAAGCGATCCAGCCATGGCCGCAGGGAGCTCAATGCAGGCAAGCTGAGTGAATGCCAGAGAGAGGAACTTAAGGCAACATTTTGCCTATGTATAGGGCCCTTTCAAAGACAGAACAATTTTTAAAAGACACATTGTAAGAGTATAGAAAAGGTAGACATTAGTCTTTCTACAAAGCTAGACATGAGTCATATGTCCTGTTCCCATTCCGCAGATTTATGCATTTTAATTCAAATTCAGACCTGCCTGTACGTTTGGAAAGTATAGGACAGAGTATCACCAAATTCCAAACACCATTTTTAATCTGTGCATTAAATTGCACTGATTAAGTTACAAGACCAATCCAAACTACCCTGTGCAATGCAAACGCTAAAGCAAAGGTATTGTACAAACTTTCTCCCCTGCAACAGATCTAATTTAAGAATAGAAACTAAACAACTCACAAGTGCTACAACAAAAGCAGGTCACCAAAGTTCTGCAATTTAAAACTAGGGAGTAAGTTTGTACAAAGTTGGTTGAAGTAAACCTAATGTTGATAGCAAAGATGTTACAAAACATCTGATAAAATCAAATGAAATAATAAAATAGAGGGAATAAACTAGTGGGAACTGAAAAACAAAGAATGCTGCCTATTGAAGAACAGACTAAAGAGGCAATTGAACACATGCATTCAAGAGAGAAATCAGCCATCACTTAATCCTATATAAACTTTCAATGGACTACAAACTTCCCACTTCCTCAGTGGAAGGAAAGCACATCCCCAGGCTATATACTCTGTTAACTTCATTTCTGAATTAGTCCTGATTTAATAGCCAGATAAAATCCACCCTTATCAGTTACCATCCAAAAGCCAACATGCACTCAGAAATGTGCCAAAACGAGACAGCAGAAACTGATCAATAGAATTAGCTGGGAATACTGTATTTTTTGAAAAAAATCCTTATGTTCGACTACTACAGGCCAAATCAGCAAGAACCTTAAGGTGGTGTCAATTTTTAAGCATTGAACTATCCTCAAAATCTTAATGGAACATGTAATCTTAATGTGAAACTCGGCATACAGACTACCAGTACATACAGACACTAATTTCAAAAGCTGATGACCAATTTTGCACTAGTTTGGTTCCTTGATTTTATGTCAGTGTTAGTGGATATAATAAAATGTGTTTTATGAAATTGTACAACTGCCCATAAACACAATTTTTAATTTTACATGCACATATTGTACATATTTACTTCCACCAAAAGGATGTAAAGTTAACTGGAAACACTTAATGAGAATAGGGTTTGCTGTAAGTAAGTAAAATCCTGATAGAAATAACTGATGTATTTTGCAAAAAGGGAAAGGGAGGAGAAAAGAAAAAAAAAAAAAAAAAACCACAAACCTTATGTTGGGAACCATTAACTGTCTTTTTATTTTCATATATTAGAAGTGTGACCTTAGAGGTCACGTCAGCTGCATGTGAAAATGAGGTGGGCATAAACCTCACTCATCTATGCTCTGGTTTTAAAGATAAGTTTTAAATAATATAATTAATTTTTACCCTTAAGGTAATGTTAGGGAGAAGAAAAAAAAAAAAAAACACAAAAGAAAAAAAAAAGAAGCAAAAAAACCCCCAATATAATTAAAGTGTCTAAACATGGATGATTAACAGTAAATGCTTAAATAGATACATTTCACAGTACTGTTAAGGTGTCTTATCTTCATGATAGCCTGTAAAAATTCCTTAAGCAAAAATCATTTTAAAATAATAGGTGTTTGTTTCCAGACAACAGAGGAAGCACAATAGACTGATTTCAGTATTATCAGACAGGTGATAGTATTAGCAGACACAGATTATTTGACTTATTATTTTGACAATTAGTGTAGGAAAATATTTTACTTATTAACAAAAATATAAACTTAAAGGCATGGTGATATACACATACTTAATCTAATTTATCAAACATCAAATATTTGCTCCTTCAAATAAGCACTGTTTCTCCTTTGATCCATATAATAGATAATGATTCTACACTGTATTTACTAAATATGTATCAAATAATATAAAAAAGTTAAAATAAATAACACATGGCAACTAGTCAGATACACCATCTGATGGTATAGATATTGTATAATACTTAAATGCCACAACTTAATAGTTAAGGCTGAGAAAGAGCTTAAAATATAAGTTTATACTAAATAGAATATATACTGGTATTAAAAATAAAGTTTTTTTTTTTTTTTTTTTTTTTTTAAACTTTTGTCACTTCCACTGGAATTTAAAGTTAAGGTTAGATAAAAACTAGAAATTTCCTGTGTGGTGGAAAACTGAAGTGGAAGTCTCTGACAAAAAGACATTTTTTTTTACACATGCAGTTCCAGGTGCATAAAAATCAACCATTGCTATGGCAATAGTTGCGCAAATACTATATTAGACATTTGATAAAGAATCTCTAGACACCCTACTTCACAGCACTGAAAATAAATTATTGTGGATGTAGCAACAACTTGACTAATCATGTATGTGGAAACACACTTGTGAATTGTTACATTCTTTCACGGATACGACTGAAATATAATTGATGCTAAAAGTATTAAATTGTTTCAAAATGCTGAGATATTCATCACCTAAGACTACGGAATCATCATGTAGATTTAGATCACTCAAAGTCTATAACTAATTTTGTTCTGTACATTTGTAACTGAAGATTTTTCTCAGAACAATTGGTGAATTATTTAAAGAAAAACTTAGTAGTTTTATAATATGTGGAATAACTTGAAGTGAAAATTTTGGGCATGAAAAACAAGTGGAATATTTTGAGGAGACAGGAGACAGAATACTAAGGAAGAAAAATGGAGGCAACCCTGCTGGGGCTACTTCTTCAAAAAGTAGAGAAAAAAAAAAAAAAGCCAAGTGCCCTTTCTTATGTACACGTGCACAAACTGTTTATGAAGAAGTCTACCTGCAGGCACAATAACAGCAGCTGGAGCATCTTACCTCTATCAGTCATCATCTAGAACAGTGCCACTTTCTATTAACTGAGAAATAGAGGAGCTAAAATTACTCATAGTGGTCTACGCAAGTCACTCAGTTTGCTCCAGCGCATTTTGATGACTTAATTAGGAGGGGAGTGCAGCACATGTGGCTTTCCAGGCAGGTTCATCACAAAGGCCACCTCATCAAAGCAGGATAGTCGTGTGTTCTACAGCTAGATTAAAACTCTGGGTTTCTTCATTAAGTGTCTTGCAGCTGACTGTGCCTCTTAGTTTGTCTCCATCTATTCAGATGATTAAATAAAGCATCATGCTTTATTTATTTCCTTTTAAAGGCTAATAAAGAAACAGTGAATTGAAGTACAGCTGGCAATCTTTTCATATATTAAAACCTCAGCGTACACAGTGACAATCTGCAGAAGGCAAGGCACGGGCTGGACTTCGTCACCCTCATTTCTTTAATATTTCTCTTCTTTCAAAGCACATTTCTACTGACAGTATTTCCAAACCTTTGCCATCTTCCCCCAAGAAAGGGGGAGTGGGTGGAGGATGAGGGAGAGAGACGAAGGTCATGCCGTAGAGCCAAGAAATGTGAAACTATCTGAGCATTTTGAAAATGTGTTGGCATCAATCAAAATCAAAAAGATACATGAAAAATCTGTAAAAATCAGCTATCATATATGAGTCAGAATGATCTTAGTTATAATACTGTAAATCAAGAATAAGAGCTACATGTTTTTACTTCTACTGGTAGAGGTGACTAGGAAAATTGTGTGACCATTATATAGTTACATTAACTCAAATCGGTATTTAAAATTTACTATACAGTTCCCATTTTCCTCTAGCAAGAAATGATTCTCTCTTGTGTTATAACATGGTTTTCAGCCTCCTAAAGGCAATTATACACGGTAATATATGATTTTTCTTTGATAACAAATACATTCTACCATAACATAAGATGGCCTAGCATTAATTCATAAATACTGGGATGAAAGATGAAAAAAATATATTAATGTGAAATATTTTAAATAGCATATTACATAGCAATAGCATTTCAAAGACAACTGAATACTCCATGAGATTTTTTTTTTCCTTTAAGTGCTACCAGTTGATATTGTATGTAGTTCATACATCTTCACAAAATTGCACACACCTGTATGCAAATATATGCTGGTAAGATTGGATGTTTCAAAGCACTAGTCAGACCTCAGTTGTACTGCTTCCCCTCTGCAGAATTCTGTTCTATATCCTATGTTTATTGCAGAGATAGGAAAGAAGGAAAAGGCAGGCAGGGGCACATATGCACATGCACACATATGCACACACTTTGCATAGAAATAGATGTCATTTTTCTCTTTTAGTTTTTATCTAGTCTATTTTCTACCACCGGTTTGATGTGAGATTCTTCTCTGTAGGGGTTTGCAGAAAGGAGAGGGAATATTTGTAATCTGAGTTGAAAAATATTTTCACTTTCTGCCTTTTTTAGTTAAACATGGAGGACAAAAACATATCTTCCCTAAACTTAAGCAAGGTCAAAATTGTCTACTTTCTCTTAATTTAACATTGAATACCACAATCTACAAACCTGGAGGCATTTACAACTAGAGGAAGTGATGAAGTATCACTTATAGATGCCATTTATCTAAGTTGTTTTAAATTAGAATTACAGAGATATAACTTTCGACCATATCTAACATTTCACAAAGCTTCTAAAAAAGAAAATTACAGAACAACGTGTACCAAAACATGGTATTTCTTGAAACTTCTGTTTTTCTCAACAGAACAAAGTGCAAAGGTGATCCTTTCCCAGGTAAAGGGCACAAGGTGTAGGATGAGAAAATTACTAACATGACAGAGAGGCACCTGGGGTCCTCCTGGACAAGATGAACTTGAGTTGGCTGTGCCTCCTTACCACAGGGGAAGCTGCCAACATCGCACGATGCATTAGTGACAGCATAACCAGCAGCTCAAGGGGAGTGATTATTTTCCTCCACTTGGCATTTGGGAGACTGCAAATGGTATACTTTTTCCAGTGTTGGGCCACTCGCTCCAAGAGGGGTACACAAAAAATGGGGACAGTGCAGAGAAGGGCCACTGAGATGGGCTGGGCGCATATGACACACTGGGAGGGGCTGAGGAGACGGGGTTTGTTAAGCACTGAGAAGTCACTGGGGGATCTAAGTGTAGTCTTCAGCCCCCTTACGGAAAGTTTTGTAGAAGTGAGAGACAGACTCTACTCAGAGGTTTGCAGGGAAAGAAGAAGAGGCAAGTGTCACAAATCGCAGGACAAGAAATTCCTGCTGTACATAAGGGAAAAAACATCATCTTGGCAGTGGCTAAGGTTATGTAAAGTTATGAAATTTACATCTTAGAGATGTTCAAAACTCAACTGGCCAAAGCAACCTGGTCTAACTTTGAAAACAACGTTGTTCTGAACTCCTCCTCCTCTCTTTGCACCCCCCCCAAAAAAGGAGAAACATCCAGATGACTTCCAGAGATTTTTTTCCATGAATCACAAGCTTACCTACATATCAGAGCTTCCCATTAAGAACACTATCGGTCCTATATCTATACACAAGCCTTTAATCAAAGGCAGTTAAAAGTTACCTTCATTTGGACTCCAACTAAGACGGAGCCCAGATCCGATGAAGAACATAAATGAAATTTACATGCAATTTAAAATTTGATGCTGTTAAGTCATAGATGCCTCTTTTTTTTTTAGAATCTATATACCACTGGCACACAAAGTGCTATTATCAACAAGGTTTGGCTTTACATCAGGTTCAAGCTTTTTTTTGTGTGTGTCTATCCATCACCTTATTTCCCTCTGTGATTTACAAATATTGCTGTCGTGTTCAGTTGCTCTGAAATGCTCACTGTCTACTCGCAAAACAAAAACAAATTCAACAAATAGTTGAATAGCTTTTAGTTATAATCCTAGCATAGGTGAAATCTTTAACCTCTGAATTGAAGGGATTCAAATCCTATATCCTAACTCCCTGAAAAGCATCATTAGAGAA
The DNA here is from genome assembly GCA_013398735.1 of Nothocercus julius. NCBI lineage: Eukaryota > Metazoa > Chordata > Aves > Tinamiformes > Tinamidae > Nothocercus > Nothocercus julius. Next base: position 4,508,319 of record VZSV01000027.1, on the reverse strand, counting down.
CTGATCGGTGACTTTCCTTGGCTCAATGAAACTTCATGGTTCCTTTGCCACTTTGTAATTAGGGGCTATTGGAGAATTTGAGCATCAAATTCTCTAAGCCTTTGAGCCTATGTTCAAAAGCAGTGGTTTGAAGATGGCTGAACATTTTATCACCATTCTTGGGGGGTGGAGGGGGGAGGGAAAGCAACTGCCTTTAAAAAGACTATTCAATGTCTTATTCAGAGCTTTGAGAGATTTTGGTTATTTCATTTTCATTTCATTTGTGAGTTTCCTTATGAATAATAGTTGTCTCCTGTTCAAAGAGGAAAATAAGCTAGGGGAATAAATCTCTTTTAGGAGCCAATAACATTTTACACATTTAAAAAAATCAAAAAAGCAGCAGAAAAATAACATTTTTTGCTAAAAAATGATGAAAATATAACAGGCACCACAGTATATCATTAGTATTTGCTTCAGTGTTCATAACCACAGAGGTCTACAAGTGTCTATCAAAACTTTACAAAAATCTGCATTCAAAAGAGGTTTTTCAATTGTCCTCCTTTCTCTAAAATCCACAAGAATTTGGTTACAAAGATCTGTTAGGCTACCAGAAACACAAGAAATTTACCATTCCACACTTTCTTTCCACATCTTTCTTCATGTAGGTATCTCTGTAGAGCTAAAGAATTGACTAAACTTCACAAATCTGGAATCTGTTCCAGTTCAGCATGGCACCATCCTTGAGGAATGTTCCTAAGGCCTTTGTATTAGGCCCTAAATCTGAACGCTTCCACTCACTTTATTGACATAAACTGAAAAAAAAAAGTCCCAGTTTAAACAATTAAAATCTTTTCCTGCATCTGGGATATGTATTTCTTTTATTGTAATTTAATGCATTCTTGACAATGTAGCAACTGGTAAGTTTTTTTTTAAAAAAAAAAAAGTCAATGCCTCACTTAAACCATGGTGCTCAACATATCCATCTATACATATAGAGAATTAGTTCATGTCATGTTTTCTTAGATCAGTGGCTTTAAAATCAAGTTATCCAGCTTTCAAATATGCAGAGCAACTGGAAAGAAAAATCACTTCTTTCTTAGATAATGTTCAACCCTGATTAAATAAAGATGAGCCAAGGCAGAAATACCCTGTGCCTCAGGAGACAGCCATAGTGGAACTGAGAGTGTATTTTATATGTGAATTAGAGGTAAGATGTAATGACACAAGATGAAAGGTTCAGCTGTGATTTTAATAAAAGGGGGGGGCGGAAGACAGTACTTCCCTGTGGACCCCATATGCAAAGGAGAAAGGCTCAATAAGAATATATGAAGAGATTCAGCAAAAAACACAAAAAATGACTCGCAGTTATAAGACCACCATTGATATTCATCTCATTTCACTGAATTTGAGAAGTCCAGTTCTGAGATTAGGCTTTAATATATTTCTGCTAGCTTATCCTATGAAATAATATTCATATCATCAATATGTTGGAACAATTTTAGATTTTTAGGTAAGACAGAACTAAAAAGTTTAAAACAATAACATTTCATTTTTGAAAGGCTTCATAAGGCAAATCGTATAGAAATATTTTCATTGCATTTGTTATTTGGAAAGCATGGTTGGATTTTTATTGAAATAAAATAATAGTAAAATAAGTAATATTATGTTCATAGGTTTTGAGCTGCTACCTTATGTGCTTTTAGCAATCCTCCTTATTTTTAAGGCTAAAGCAAACTCAGAGAGGCATTACTGTTTTTTTTTTTCCCCATTAAATGGAGGAAGAAGTTTGAGATTTTGCACAGATCTCTTTCTGTGCATTAAAAAAATGAGAGAGAGAGACGTCTTTGTAAGTAGAAGACATGAAAAGAGCAAAATGAATGGGATGAACTGCTTAAAGAAAAAAAATCCTGCCTTATTTGATCTTTTGTGATAATCACACTTCTGGCACCCTGCCAGCTAGACTAAGCATACTGATGTCTGGCCAAGGAGAGTAATCTCTTGGTTCAAGTCGGAGGTCTGTGATGAAAATTACAAAGCAGGGACAAAATAAAAATGCCACCTGTGATTTTATTCTGAAACTAATTTCATTGAAAAAGTAATACAATGCAAAAAGCTTTTTTAGTAGAGTCTAAAAAACTATGACTAAATTAAAACCAATGCAAGTAGATGGAGGTAGCTAACATGAAAATACATTGGCATCTGCAGGCACTTCTTTTTAAAAGAAAAGCTGTGGATGTATTTCTGACAGGCAAATTGCTTTGAAATAAAGTTTGAAGCCTGAGGTCATATTTTTAAGATGATAATTTTAACTTACACCTTATATTCTGTAGTCTTTTAGGTTCTCCTACATAAGGCATTTGAAAGCAATAAAATAAAGACATCAATTAATTTATTTTCTATGGACTGCCACTCATTATAGGTCAACACAGCCTTGAGAGAAAAACCTCTCTTTTCACTGAGTAGTCTATATTTAAGCAAGCTGCCCATGAACTGTGTAGACACAGAATTCTCCACAAATGCCATATGCTGGTTATCAATCCAGCCAGCAGAGTCTTTTACAGTATTAATTGGATCCAAAACAGGAAAACAAGTATCAGCATGTCACTTTCTTTTTGTACACCTACTGATACTTCCAACATTTTACTGAATGGGTGTTCGTTATAATATAATTATATATTATAATATATAACTAATTATGTAAAATTAATATTTAATATATAATTACACCACTGAGTGTTTGCATTTTTACTAGCAAATATTAAAGATGATTCAGAAAAGTAACATATACCATTCCATTTCAGTGAGCAGTGGATTTTTAGTGAAACAACATACAAGAAACAAAATCTCTATTTTTTTTAGAGTCAATTGGTAAGAATAGCTTCTGAGTCATTCTGAATCATCTATTTCACTATGACTTATTTTTAAAGCTGGATAGTATTTTGACATTTTTGTACATTTTATTATTCTTCTCTGTCCTAATAAGTCTTGCTATATGCAGACATCAAGACTGATTGATAAAACTTCCCTGAAAATACTGCATTTCAGCTATTACACATTTGCACTGGTCTGCTGTTTCCTTTCTTCTTTAGTAGTGTTCTCTATAGATTTCCCATTCTGTTTGATCTTCAGGTCTGTTTCTGCACTTTGTATTTTTCCCCTCCATGAACGGTGTTAATCAAAGGAATGTTTTTAATAGCCAGCTTAACTATGTCACATTTATGTTTTCAGGCCACTCCATTTATTTTCCCTTGTAATCAATATGCAATTCATTGCAGTGTAGACTCTCCACAGAAATTCTGTCTTTTAAATATACTCACACATATCTACCACCCACACATGCACATCCACACATGTACATATACAGAGAGAGTACTTTATGAATGTAAATGGATATATTCACACTGACATCACGTTAATTCATACAAATATGAAGATTCATGTTCAAATAAAAGGCACCTACCTGGAATGAGCTGACCCACTAACTGATGGCATCTGGAAAGGCTGAATACAGCTACTATGACCAAAAAAGGATAATGTTTCCATTTCATGTTGTGTCCTTCCTTGCATTACACCAGCTCAGCAACGATAATGTAAATGTTATCTGCAACAGAAATGGAATAAGAATAGAAGGATCAATGATAATTTAAAGGTATTTTCAAACCATTTTTCTCCAGTATAACTTCTGTCAAGTATGCTGGTTTAAATCCAGTTAACTATTAAAATAACATCAATTTTCTAACATTCAGGAAGATATAAACTACAGCCAGAAATATATTAACTATGTTTCCAGAGCAGACTGGCCTTACAAGGATACTTTAAGGGCAGCTATGAGAAAACTCAGAGTATATATGAATATGATTGTAAGTGCTGCATATTCTTTGGATTGTGATGTAACTTATCAAAGCAATTGCTCTGTTCTGCAAGATAACTCCGTTCAGGTTTAATCCAACCATTGTTCAAGGAAATACTTAAACGCTTGTCGAAGTTGAAGAACACATTTCAGCGCCATTGGAGACTACATAAGCACGGTTAAAACTTTACACCAGTACACTAATTTTCCTGTGATGTGCTGTTTCAATGAATTTTACATAGTAAGGCTTTGAACAGTTAAAGCCTATTTCTAGTGAGTTTCTGCGTTGATACGAACAGAAAATTTCCACGATGAGGGCAGAAAAACGGAATGCTATGAAAGGGAGCAAATCTTTTCAATTAAAATGTGGCTTCCACAGTCATTTCTCTTCATCTCTAAAACAGCTCTAATAATGTGAAACTCTAATAACGTGAAAAAGGTCCAACAACTCCAGCACCGTTTAAGATAAGTTTTCTCCTCATCCTACTCACTTCTTATGCTCCCACTACATTATATCTTAGTACGGAATTTGCCAGAACCCTGCAAGTTTTGATCACACTAAAACTATCTGCTATGGGGAAAGATGACTTTCCCTTACAGGTACTCAGCAACATCTTATAGCTTTTAGAAAATCTCTAAATTAAACACAGACAATTTTTATATACACAGAAGTTTTTGTTGTTTTTGTTTTCTGGTGAGGTGCTACTGTCTCAAAACAAACATGACTGAAATGTTTCATGTATTGTATAATTTCTGATGTTCTCTACAAGTTGCTGAGGACAAAAAACATACTACTAAAAGTGTTTGCAAGGTTACTAAGTGTCCACAATTGTCTAATTGAGCCTGAACAACAATTAGACACTGTACTGTGGTTTAGAACTGTCTTTAGTTCTAAACAAGGAGTAGACTCGTTTAGAGAGGAGGAGATCAAGCTATGTTCTGACAGCAAATGTAACGGTAAACTTGATAAGGTTACAACTACACTTCTCATATTCTTTACCCTCTTAGTTCTGAATATGTATCCTCTGAAAATGAACAGTTTGGATTGTGATCCATGTATTACCCAAAGGCCACCAGACAAAATCATAACAGTGAAAAAATTATGGGGCTGTCAGTCAATTGTTCAGTCTGCTGGGAAAGAGAAATTTCTTTATCCCATATACTCATATATTCCCATATATTGGGAATATTCAGTATCATCTGATACGTCTGCATGTTCAAAAATGCACAAGTTAAATATGAATAGCTTAAATCACATCCTCACCCCCATTTCAAGTTTGCTGCTTGTGTTACATCTGTGCTTCTATTATCTTAGCAAGCAGAAATAATAATACTCCATTTTCTACTGCTGCTATTGCCTGAACCCTATAAAATAGTTACCATTTTTTTTCTTCTTCTTTATTTACAACAGATACAGGCACAGCTTCTGCCATTCCCATTCTTTTAAACACCCCTACCACTTGTGTGGTTGCTCTTTATTGCCAACCACTCAACACTTGTTAATTACACAGGGCAATTAAGAGCAGCTATTGGCCAAAGTGCTTACTTGAGCCTCTAATTGTCACTCATGATAGGACTCCAAAGCAGAAATCAGGCTCTAGAATATTAGTCTTTTAGCTAACACAATAATGCAGACTCTCTTACAGTATTACTGTAAGCCATTTAAGAAGTTGTTTCCAAATTCCTGTAGTTTTCACATCTGTACTTTCCACTTGCAATCAAACTGACTAGTATTTTTAACCCAAAGACAGTGAGACAGCCCATTAAATTCAGCTCACAAACAAAACAAAACAAAAAAAAACACACTTTTTAATGGTTCTGTGCTGTCATTCTAGTTGGAGGAGCTATATATATTAAGGTGGAAGGATCATTTAATTAATATATATTGCAAAATCATTAAAGGACTCAAAGATTTAAAGAGTCTTCTCAACCACTGGCAGGACTACTCCTACCCCTATCAATAAGAGTTGAGAGCATGCACTTGGAGGGCAGAAGAACCTAAAGTTGACACAGGAAAAAAGATTAATATCAGCAGCATACATTACGAGACTTGCCCTTCATGTAGGGGCATACTAAGCATTGTCTTTCTCATACTTGCCTTTTCTGTTTATATTTAATTGGCAGACTGTGCCTTCTTTTTATTCCCTTTCCACATGACAGAGCTCTTCAAGAAACTCAGACCTTGAATGCCTGACTTTTTTGGTAAAACTTCGTTTTCTCTCTGATTCTTCTTGCCTCATGTTTGAATATTAAATACAGTATTTCATGTTAAAATCTGAAATTATTCCAATGTTATTAAAATGCTAATTAATCTTAAGGAAAATTTTGGTGAACACAGCTCTAAGAAAACAAAATAGTTTTAATATGAAAACAGCTTTTTAATCTAAAGTTTACAAATAATTCCTGTAGCTAGTAACTTGAAAATAATCCTGACTAGGAGACTAATTTTCCACACTGTGAGTACAGTTCTCTCTTCTGAAAGAGTAACCCTAATCATGAATAAGATTAACAGAAATAAAAGATCCTTTATATTATCAGAAAGTTTTCAGATACAGGTTGTGTTCAGCAGATGAGAAAGACAGAAATTAATTCCTTCTCATCATATTCTACTGACACAGTCTGGAGATTTATCATATACAACTATCGTGGAAGAAACCCACACAAGTCTATCATTACAGAAGGAATTCCCATGGGAACACCACTTTCCTTAATATATACTAAAAGCCCATGAAGCCAAATCTGCCAAATATATTTAGAACTTCTATTCATATACAAATATCTCAGTATCATAACATTTAACTTTTCGATTACACAAATTGAGCTAAGCATTCCTGTGCTTGGTCCTTCTCTTAATTAGTCTTTTGCTGTCTGAAATACAAAACTACTATTGCAGAATGAGGACTGGCACTAATTAGATGTTGCGAGTGACAGGAGAACGATGGACTGCCCACATAAACTTGCTGGCCACAGACCTTTCTTAACTCCATATTAAACAACTGCAATTCTACACCAGTATATGCAAGAAAAGATTCAGGTACGATGTATTGTCCGCAGCACATGATGAAGATAAACACTGGTTCCCCTACGACATTATAATCATTAAAGAATCAATGGCAAATTAAACTGCACAAACCCAGAGGGGAAAGAAGCACTGCAGTAGATGCAGGGAAAGGGACTAATCAATTCTTTTCTTCCACTTCCAAGTACCATCCTATTTATCACTACAGCCACACAGTGAAGCATGAAGCTGAAGTAAAGACATTGAGACAAGACCAAAAATCAATGCTGGTTTTATCTTCATTTCTTCTCCCCTATTTTACAATTTGATTATTTTTCTTGTTTGTCTCAGAAATGGCAACCAGCTTTGCAGGACCAAATTTTCACAGCACATTGAACAGAAAAAAAAAACAAAAAACAAAACACACAATGGTCAAGGCAATCGAGCTCCTGACTCACCAAAGTAAATGAAATTTATGGAAGCTTCCTTCCGTAAGTTCGGTGATTTTAGGGGAGAAGTATACTAAATATCATTTACCTGCAAAATGAGATAGAATTTTGAATTATAGTATATGTAGAGAATAGGATGTGAAAGAGTATTGAGGAGACAGGCGATGGGGACTGGCCAGACTGCTCTGGGGCACGCTGACCTAGCTGTGCTGTACTCCATGCTCGGCTTATGGACCTGTCATGCACACCACGCACACAAACTCTTGCTTGTTATCGTGTATTGTGCCACACGATGCTTACGTGCTGTCTACCTGCTATTAGCACCAACTGAATTGTAACACAAGACGATCACGCGCCCAGTAGCTGGGTAAGAGCATAGGTTCCCCTTGCCCCTCTGCTCCTCGCCCCGGACCGGTGCTCAGTGGTGCCTGGAACCTCCCCATCGTTCTCTTCCTCCCGCTGGGAAACT
>VZSV01000027.1:4428826-4500444 GCA_013398735.1 Nothocercus julius | reverse complement strand
AAAAAAAAAAAAAAAATCTTCATTTTGAAGCAACATATACTCCTTTCAAATGCAGACAGTCCTCGAAGATTTTCATCAGCTGTTAGGTCTGTTGACATCAGATGGAACTTCCTAGATTTTTCCATCCTTTGTCTGTAACATCCTAATGTCCGTTAGCAGGACCCCGGATATCTGGTAATCTCTGTTTAGGCTGACACTTCTGAACTTAGTCCTCCTGTGCATTATCATCTCTTAAGTTATTTATCACTCAAATGAAGAAGTATTTTAAACATCCTGTCTTTGTTACCCTATATTTATTTGGAGTTACAGGAGAAGATGAAAAGAAAGTACTGCCGTACATTATATCTCAACTGTTTTCACTTAGAGACAAGAATAACAGAGGGCTGAGAAACCTGGAGTGGGAAAGAGAATCTGGACAGGGGTTTGGTTATCAAGTAAATCATCTCTACCAAAATCAAGGCAGCTACAATAATATAGGTACATTTAAAGCAGAGTAGCTATTGGTGCAGAACAACTATGGATCTGGACGGTGACTCCTTCTACTAATGATAGCTTAAGGAGACAGACAGCTCAGGGAACTAACATGTGGCACTTATTCATGGAACTCAGCTTATTTCATGCTCTACTACAACAAACCTTTTTTTTCTTATTTTAGAAGCAGATCCAAAGTCATTTCTTAAACACACGGTCCATATGCCTGCATTTGTCCACTTCCAGTGCAAGACTGAAGCAGAAACACAGACATCATCAGTTTTGGCATGACAGACTGCAGTGAATGATATATATATGATGTAGCCTACACATGACAGTTCAGTGTGAAGAGCCAAACCTGTGACAGAAGGAATATCATTTCTTCCACTGGTCTCAGCCTCACAATCTCTACCAGAAGCTCTGCTAACCTTCAACATTTCCTTCTCTTGTCTGGCTATAAGAGCAGAGGTTGGTTTTAAATAAGGGACTTTACCACAGACCTTTTCTTCAGGGAGGAGTGCATAAATGAGAGAGCAAGCAGCAGAACGTGATTTCTGCATCTGGAAGCCATGTATTTATAAGGCAGCAAGTGTATAATGCAAGGTACAGAGACTGAATTGGAGTGACAAGAAGCGTAGAGAGAAAGCTAAGAAAAATCCTATTAACCATAAAGTAGTGATTTCTAGCAGTTCCATAAATTAGGGCCACTTGAAAAACCTGGCACTGTTCTGCACTATCTTGGACTCAGAACTTTACCACTGTCTGACACCCAGATTGCTGCTCTCACAAGGACTCAGATTTGGTTATCAAGTGCCCATTATTTTTTGCCTTTTCTCATATATACTCCAACCTCCCGTTTGAGAATCATGGCATCATAATCTGGAATTCATACACTGTGTCAGTAAATACAGTATGAAAGTCTTACGCATAAAAGAAGGAAACTTATTTTATAAAACCAGTTCCCAGATCCTCGAAAATTTGAGTGTGAAATGACAAGGTAAACTATAAGCATCAAAGACTCCTGGTGTACCTCACAAGCTGAGGTTAGTATGTTAGACATGCCTATTAGCAAGAAAAAAGAAAAGTACGGACACCAGAAAAATTCCCTGTCCTGTGGACAGCCTTGATACATGCTTGAAAATGAACAGTTGTGGAAGCCTGTGATGATTTTACATCGTCAATCCTCATCTTTTTGTTCAGATGCTATGAGTAGTATGTGAATGTCAAGATTTTCAAAGCAATATTTGGGAAGCAGGTTAGGTACTACATCCGTTGCAAAATGCCCAATTTTAGACATCTTTTTTTTTTTTTTATACTGCTAAATACTCACTGTTTTCTGAACACTGGGATCCTTTATCTCTTTTGAATTTATGGGTACAAAAACTCAGACAAAAATACCATTAGCAATGCCCTGTTGTACTTTTAATATATGAGTAGTTACATGTTTTCTTTCGCTTTTCTTTGGGAAATTAAAAATGGGATAAAATGGCTTATATATTCTTATTCAATTAATAAACAACCTCTAGCAGGAAATATTCACTTTAAAAATTATTCCAAAGTAATATTGTCAATGTTCAGTCATGATCATGGATGTTCAAGCAGTGCTCACTAAATAAGTGGTGGTTGTCAAAAGCACTTCCAAACAGAATCACATGGATAAGAAACAACATTTGATCACTACAGGATTATAGAAAGAAAATTTGTGCCTGAAAGGTTTAAAAAAAAAAAAAAAAAAAAAAAAAAATCTTTTGACTGTAGGCAGAGATTTTAAAGGCCTTGTAAAAGAGTTTTTGGAACGTGCCTGAAAAATCTTAAGAACTAAAACTGGGATGTGTTCTGCTTGAATCCTTNCTTTTGACTGCATTTCCACTCCTCTGTTATAGCTGACCTAAAAAAGCAAGGGTTTTTCAAAGGCATTTAGCTTTAAACATTCACAGAACCTTTGAATGTCCTCAGCAGGACCAGAAAAGAGGGATTCAATTTTCAAAGATAATTGTGTCAGATAACTGTCTTATCCCTTTTCAGAAACAATCTGATAAATACCTAATTACCAGCCAAGTGATTTCAGAGCCACACAGCTGGGCCTGAGCAAAGGCTACAGGGAATGACAAGGTCCCCCGAAGCTATCAGAAAAAAAAAGGAGTTGGTTTGTGAATTACTTCACTCTTTTTTTTCAGCTGATAAACTGCATAGTAAGTCCCCAGAGAAAACAAAATAGTCATAAAATATTGGAACAGTAAACACAGAAGCAATATTTAACCGCTAAAGTTAAATATTGTTTTTTCAAATAAAAAACAATCGAGTATAAAAAACATTCCAAAATTCCAAAAAAGATCCTTAAAATAATCCATTTGAGTCCTTAAAATAACTTTTTTTTTCCAAAAAAGCATTTATATACTTTCAAGTTTAATTTTATCTAGTATGGAGATAATGCTGCATTTTAAGAAACTAGTTTAAACACAATTGTATTGCAATCTTGTTGCACACTGAAAAAGCATTCTAATCTTACACAACTGTAGTTAAAAACTCAAAACCTTTCCTGGAAGCACTCTTAACTCTCACACTAAAAAGAACTTTTAAAGTGTAGTCAATGTTCAAGAACACTCTCATGTTTCTTGAAAAAAAAATAAATAAATAAAAAATAAAATAAAGAAGCAATCCCTTTTAAAAATATATAGTATTTACTTTTGAATTAATTCAATTAAAAAATCCAGAGCATCTCAGGCTTCAGTGCATTCTTTGAAAAATTATATTGTAAAATGAAATTCATTAACTTGATGAATTCCTTGTCCTTGGAGATGTATTGGCCCTCGCTATACATCCTAAATGTTAATGGAGAGCATGAAATACCAACATAATGTAGAGTTTGGAATCACAGACAGGAAGCAGAAGATTACTGATAATTCTTCAACAGTAATAAATTGACCAAGTTATGTATTCCTCAAGCATTATAAAACAAGAGTTTGCCTTATGAAAAACGCAACAGATCTAAGGTAGTAATCTCAAAAAGTAGACACTGCTGATCTAGCTCTGCTCCCAGATTGGAGCAAATTGATTGGAATTTGCAAATTAAAGGACAGACCCAGGCACTTCTGTAAATTCCCCTCATAAAACTTAAAAATAAAGACACAAGCGTGTTACATATACAAAGCAGAAGGCAGAGGTGCTGTTCAGCACAATGCAGGGACAAAGACTTCAATTGGTTGACTTCTGGAGTAGAACAGCAGTGATCGCAGAAGGGCAGCTTTAAAAACCCGTTCCTTACAGATTCACTGTTATTAAGCAACAGCATTGCTAGATGGGTCATTACACATCCTACACCTAAGAAAAATACAAAGTTTGCCTGAAAAAAGCTAACACTGTACCAGTCAGGCTTGCAGTGGAGCAAGCAGAAAGCAGTGCGGAAATTTTGCTTTCCTGCCATTTAAAGCTTAACCTCAGGTCACAACTTTGTCCTAACCTTTGCTGTGAAAGGGTCTTTAAATGTGGACATAAATTTTTCAAATAAATTATCTTTCCATTTACAATTACTTTGGCAAAGTAAATTCTCTGATTTGGCAAAGTACTCTGATTACCATACCAGAGTGATATTTCAATTTATTAGGTGTAAAAGGGAAAGATATATTTAAACTTCTTTCTTGAGAAGAAGCACAGGTCTACTTGTTACATGTTTAGCTTACTTCCCTTTGTCTCCAAGTCCACAACATGAAACATCAAATGAAGAGAAGCGGTTTCTACTTAACAGCAACAAACATGAATGCTGGTTATTACAGCAATTGAAAGTGTCCTGAAATGCACACATAAGGGAAGACTTTGTGTAAGGTCTAACATTCAGTAAAGAGCAACCAAATGCGAAAAGCCTGCAAAGAGACTATTGAGTGCTAGTCACTCTGTTAAAAAAAAAAAAAAAAAAAAAAAAAAAAAAAAAAAACCACCAAACTCCAAAAGCTTTATGCTTCTCAGGCTTAAATCTATCATGACAGAAAGAACTGGTTTCTTGTAAGTTTAAAATACATTAAAAGGGAAAAAATAAACGTTGCTCTCCACTGAGAAGCTATGAATCAATAAGCAATTGGGAACTGGGAACTGCTGTCTCTGGAGGCAAAAACACCTGATGGATTTCTTCTGTCCTCTGCCAATTTAGCTTTGAGGAGAAGAAAAATACCTTGATTTTTCTGTCCTTAATAAGAACTGGGGAATGAGAAAGTTTGCTGATCTTGCCCACCAACAAGCAGACCGAACCAGAGAATTTTCCACAGTTTTCAAAGAAAATTTAGCTCTCCCCTAGACTGCATTCCTCCCTCTTGGGTCACCAGTAATGGCAAAGTTTAAACAATTTACTTTCAATGTTGCCTGCTTCTTGGTTAAATGTGCGAAATGCTAACTCCTTAGGGAAAAGAAGGAAGAGTCCATCTTTCATGAAGATACTGGAAGAGTGGCAGAATCCTTTTGAAACTGAGATTGATCTGATAAAGTCATTACAGTTGTTAATAGCAACCCTCCCAGCTGCTTCTTTGGACTACTCCGTGGCATTTAGCTGCAGTTTTAGGCAGCTAGCAGTGGCAGGGCTGTCATGTCACGCGGACACCTGGGACTGCCTGCACTTTTGGAAAGGGCCATCCCATTCACACTCTAGTGAGGACAGGAGCATCTCTGAGTGAGTGAAGTCCTATTGCCTCCTATCCTGAGACCAAAGGCTAGTATCTTTTTGTGATGTTTTTTTAAGTAAAGCAGACTTTGCCATCTAACTGTCTGCATGTTCCCCACCAGCTTGTTTTATCAGGAGTCCAGTTTGAAGTAAACACAAAAAAGTAAAGTCACAGCAATTCCACAAAGTCCTTGAGTCAAAAGAAAGATGAAAATACTTCTCTTGCTTCCACTCTTCCCCAAGAGAAACAAGGGAGGTCATCCGTCCATGCATAGCTAGCTCTGTACCAGGTAAATGGGAGAGAGATGTGGGGCACTGCTCTTAAATGACATGGGGGAGAACTAAAAAGGAGATCTGGGGTTACTGCAGCATAATCCCAGAGAAAGGACAAGAGGCAATGGCACAAACTGAAACACAGGAAGCTCCATCTGAACAGGAGGAAAAACTTTTTGTGTTTGAGTAACAGAACATATTGCCCAGAGAGGCTGTAGAGTCTCCATCCTTTGAGATATTCAAAAGCCATCTTGATACAAACCTGGGCAATGAGCTCTAGGTGACCTTGCTTGAATAGAGAGGTTGGACTGAAAGATCTTCAGAGGTTCATTCCAACCTCAACCATTCTGTGATGCTGTGAAAGTTTGGTTTCAGAACCCAGGGCCTTATGGTCCTGCTACTCCTACTTTGGCTTCTTCTGAGGAAAATAGCCCAAAGTGTGTATAGGAAGTGGGGAATCTACATGCAAGAAGTGCTACTCTGTTACTCCCAATAATCTCTCTCCATTATGTTTTATGAAATTATTTTTTCTTTGAGAAGGTCTCAACAAGCTAGGAAAAACTGAGATATCACTAGCAAATTCCTCCCAGACAGTGCCTGTACACTATGAGCAAGTATGAGAGAAGAGGGAATCTGAGACAACACCTGAAATCCCATTTTTAATATTTCTCTACAAGTTAAATCTCAAATAAACTCTGTTATAAAGACCCAAACTTTATCAAAACCAGGATATGTAAAAAGTTTCTTTCAACATGTGAAAACAAATTTGAAAATATAGGTAATTAAAAGAAAGTCATCCCTCTTCTCTCCCGCCTCGTTCTTGTTTTCTCCTTTTTAAGGTAAAAGTCCTAATATCACAGTTTAAATCATCTAGTCAAGTCTAGAACATAAATCAATGTCCAGAAGATATCTGTTGAAGAGCTAACATAGCAGAGAACTCAGGTTGATATGATTGAATAGCCTGAAAATTTTGCCTTGTAATCCTGCTCCCTGACTATTATTTCCATCTTTTAGAAACACAGAAAGTGTAACTGCTTTTACAGATAGTAAATTAGACTATGCATTTTAAGTTTTGTTTCTAGATATTACTGTAGGAAAAAGAAAGATTCTTCTTAAGCTCTTTAAAATGCCCTAACCAGGGATATGCAGCACATATGAGAATCTACCCCTTGCAGGTTGCATGTCTCAGAGGATGTATAATCTGAGGAACTGAATTCCTATGGAAAATCTGAAAATAGCATTTTCATGTATACAACAGCAAAACAAGCACATCTCACAATAATAAATTATGGCATTTTGGCCAGACAGCTTAGCAAACCAAAGCCCAGAAAACAGCTCTTACAATTTTTCACATCAACACAGGGAACATTTCTGAAAGAAAACCTGGAGAGAAAAAAAAAAAAAAAAAAAAAAAAAAAAAAAAAAAAAAAAAAAAAAAAGTACTGCCTTCTGTCACACTAATCTATTAAAAAATTCTGATTAACTGGCTACCGTTTTGACTGGTCCCAAGTTTCTAGTGCATACTTTATATCTGTCAGATGCATAATCAGATGCTCACACATGTACCGCGCTCCCTGTAACTATCATGGACACTAGCTATAAACATTTTTTCAAAGTTATGGATGTGCCTGCCATAACTGGTGTGACCTTTACTAATAGAGGAATGGCTGTATAATCACTCTCAGGTGGGCAAGAAAATAAAACATCTTGAATCACTGATGTCAGTCACATCAGCAGAGATTTGAAGATGTGGGACAAATAACTAAACTACTGTCTGTTAAAGCCTGAAGGACTGAAGCTTAAATATTCTTGAGAAACTGAAACTGACAGTTGGAGCTTTTCAGAAGTAATCTAGCAGCAAACCACTATGAACAAACTAACTTGAAACTGAGAAATAATTAGGAATGGGTAGAAAGGAGGCCAAATCCACAGGAAACATATTTATGACATGAACCATTTCCATTATAGCCTTTCATTTAAACACTCCTCTCAGTCTGTAACTACTAGAGGACTACTAGCATGCAAGACTTTTGAATGCCTAATTTTAAAATAGCTAAGATCAATTTCTGAGAAATATTTCTGTTTTTAATTTTAGAGAAGATTCCACTTCTTTCCATTGAACCAGTTGCCTCTATTCCATTTTCCTAATAAGCTTTATGCTTATTAGAAAATTATGCTTATGCAGAAATAAGACAACATCAGTGCAGGAAGACAACAATATCATATATTTCCTCTCTGAACTGGAGACGGAAATGAATTATGTTAATTAGATGTTAGAAAAAGCTATACACGTGCTTGTGCTACTATGCTCTCCCACCACTTCCTGCAGGCGCTACTACTCATTCTAAGAATCCAAAAAATGCAACATTAAGTATTGTAACTTGACGAAAGAAAGCCGCTCTAAGGGACTCAAAATAATTTAACCTCACAATTAATGCTGTCTACAGTGGTTCCTTTAATAATGGATTTTTCTTTCAGATAAATCTGGAAGCCTGGGCCGCATAGGGTTTTTTGAAGCCCTCTGGTACTCTAACCAATGAGAAAAAGGAAGTGGATTAGATGCTAGGCTCACGTGGATAGAGCGTAGATGTACTCACACTTCAAGAATTTACCACACACTCAGAAGAACTACTGGGTATTAAAGAAGAGGTTAAAATGACATCTACGTGAGTCTTAAAACTCTATATTGTTATCAAATGCTTCCTTCCAATTAAATGGCTTACAGTTGAAATAACACTGATCTTCCCTACTGAAGCTGAAATTATGCTACTAGGAGAACCTGTTTAAGGGTCCCCCCCAATATATCTTAGAGGTCCACAAGGAAACTGCTTATGTAGAGCACTGAGGCAGATTAAGCACCATGAACTGAAGCCAGAATGACAAAGCAAAACTTTTTCATAAAACAAACATTTTCTCTCCCAGCTTTTTAAATTGTTGTCCAAAATTGGCATTGATGAAACAAGAAAAATTCAACTAAAGTCAGAAGCATGACTCTTCAAGTCAGAGTATGCTAAAATATGCTGCTGTGCTTTGCAGTGGACCAAAGAAGAGCATTGGCATACAACCCATTTGAGGGATACAACCTCAAATGTGTTTCAGAGGACAACACCTTTGTTTGTACACTGGGAAAAATTCTCTTTTCAGTATGCCTATTGAACACAGATCTTTCCTCCTCTCCTCCAGTATAACCCAGCTAAAAATATTCTCCCAGATGAAACAAATACAAAACAATTGATGAATGACAAGCATTCTTCAAAGCAAAAGATGTTGCAGGTAAAGAAGATTTAGCCAAATAATAACAGAGCACATGAGTAAAAATTAAAAGGAGTTTGATTACCATGAAAAATAAGAAAATCCAAAGTTCCTTACAAGCAGCTTGCAGACTGATAGTCCCTGTTTTCCAAATACGTATATTTGGAATCCAAGAAACCAAATTCCCTGCAAGAACTTTCCTTTTTTAAATATTCAGATTCCAGTCTTAAGAAGCTAGTATTTATGAGACTCCACTTTTAGCAATTTGCTACACTAATCTAAAATAGCATTGCTCACATTTACATACAAATTAAGCCAACTGCATCATCACATTCTTTAAGCTGTTTATTTACTTTGTACTTGGCAAAGCATCTGTTTCAGTTTTCCATAATACAGAATAAATTATACAGAAAATATAGGTTTCTCTCAACATCTGGAATAGGATAAACTAAATTTTATGCTAAGTGTGACATAGCATAATCACAATAAAATATGAGAAGAGGGAAGGTGACAGAACAGTGCAGGAATGACACAATACAGTTTTATGGCTCTTCGATTTAATACAATCTGTCAGTATAACTCTTAAGTCTAAACTACTAAATTTCACATATGAAAGTAAATCTGATCTGCTGGGCAAGCATTCAGACAGTTCATTTTAATAGATCAATATCTCCATTCCAACATAAATCAAACCCTCTGTTACAGTAATAGATGATATGAAAAGACCACTTCTGCTAGCAGATCTATCTTCAAATCAGGAAAACTGCATCTTCATATTAAAAAAAAAAAACTCGTTATCCTCAGTGGTCTTTCTTTTTTTTATTTTGTGATTCTAATATATACTTAATAAAACAGTTTACTAAGCAAAATTCATAAATAGCTTTATTGGCAAATCATAGATTAACCTCTCCAGTCCTGATCTCCCTTCTACCTAATCTCTCAGTTGTCCGATACCTCACCAAGTCGGCATGTCATCATCTTACCACAGCCAAAGTTGAATTCTCAGTCCTCCTGCTTAAGCGCTGCATTATCAGCATCCTCCCTGTCACTCAAGTCTGCAATAAAATGTCTTTTCTGTTTCACCTTTCTCTAGCTTCCCTAATTCAGAACATAGATAAATCTTCGTGCTGCTTCTTCCACAAATTAAAGATAATTTTCTTCCATTTTCCTTGCACAGCTAAACGCTCACTTAACTTCTTGGTTCTCATTTTGATTCATTTATTCTCAAGCTCCATTACATTATATCAACCATTGCCTTTCAATCCCTCCTAAATGCAGTTTTTAGTTTTATCTCCATTTAGGTTCAATTGCAATGGGTAAAGATTCCAAAAGTATAAAACAGCCTGAGAACCAAAGATCCTTGAATCCATTTAGGATTCTAAATGGATGTGGGCCATTTTTGTAAGCACTCATGCAGCTAAGGATACAGATTATTATTAGGCACATGAACACCTACAGAAGCTTATCTCTAACAATGGCACATCAGTTCATAAGTATCTTGGAAACTGGACAATTTTACATATTCACCCATTCTTGATATCCTTTAACACCTTCCTTCGCTTCATGCACCAATTTCTTCAGTGTTTTTCTTAACTTTGTCCTTTTTTTGTCTAGTTTTCTCCTAGCATTTTAAATCCTACTTCTCTTCCCCGCTGATATGTATCTTATAAACAGCTTTGTTGGCTTCTTGCATAAACGCCTAATATTTCATTTCACTTCATGCATTTTGCACAAAATATCTTCAGTGAACTTCCTCCTTAGTTCATCAAGCTCTAAGACAGAACGAGCTAAGTACAAGAGGGTTAATACCGCAATAGTAACAAAGAAAGTATTTATACAAAGCATGTGTGTTTATGTTTATCTAAACAATGTCCATCTGATTGCATATTGACATTTCTTCCACTGCAACGAATTTACGTTCAAGTTTATGCCAGTGTTGTATTTGACATCAACATTCCTTCACTGGGAACAGTAAATGTTTTATCAATATAGATGTTAAAACCATAAGTTCTAATAGACCATACACGGAAACCAAGTAGAAAGTTTAGACACCCAGCACCAAGATTCTAAAGCCAACAACACAGACACACACCTACGAAGGTTTTAGTCTTCCCTCATTGTTTCTGCCTAGGATCCCTCTCTCCCACATATCACAGTACAGCTTTGCTGAATTAACTGTTGGAAATCTAGGCCTTCCAGGAGCAAAGAAACAAAAAATAAACTATTAAACTAGAAAAAAAATGTGTATTGTTAGTCAGGGGCAAGGTACATGGAAATATAGTGTACTCCAATTTGGCAGTAAATTAAGAACTCTCATTCACAATTTACTCAAAGAGCAAAATGAACTACCTGTTGATACGACGACAGTTGGTTCTGAACTTAACACGTGCTTAATGTTGTAAAGAAAATGGATCTTCGTGGCCAAGGAAAAACATCTGTCCCTGTGCTGTAAACCTGTCAACGGATGATTCTCAGGTAGTGTGTCTCAATCTCCATGTAAAGGAACATGGAAGGAAGAGAGGAACGCATCTTTATGAGTAGTGTATTTTAGAAGACACAAGTTCTGTTATATAGAGAATTTTGCTCTTGCATTTCAACTGAGCCCCAAACCACCTGTTGCAATTTTTCTTTTGTTCAGTGGGCTGGGTCACACTACTCCCCAGGCTATTTCCTATGCCCTAAGTAGAAGCTTACTTAGGTTTCATTTTCAGCGCATCAAAGCTTCTGTCTTTGTAAAAGAGGCAATCCATCTAGCTTTTTCCTCAGTTCTCGTCACATGTGGACACCCATCAACTATTTTCTTTTTACTGGTTAAGTTTTTTCAGTCAGACCAGTTGTGTGATCCAGCCCATGTGTTGCATGCATAAATGCTGTAAGGATCATAAAGCAGAAGGCAAGAGCAAACAGCTATGAAGAGAAAGGGTGAAACTGCCTCTGCTTGCAGCAGCTTATACTTATGCTAAATTAAGCGACTACATGACCACAGCTTTAGACCATGATCCAATCATGACTGAGCTATCAGAGACTCTTATTAATAAACCTCTGTCTTCTGGACAGATTGTTCACAGTGGTGGCAGGAGGACAGGCAAAACAGAACAGGAAGAAAAAAAAAAAAAAAAAAAAGACATTTTAACATTTTAGCAAGCAAGAAGAGCAACAGTCTTTACAAGAGAGCTTTACACGTAATTAGTAAGCCTTTTGCAGGTATTTGCTTTGAGAATGTTTATCCTAAATACTCAATGTGACAGCAAAAACTATTATACTATTCTATAAAAAACTATACATTAGAATCTATATAAATGCATCCAATAAAATGCTTGGATTTTTTCTTAGTAGAGGTACTAAAATTTCCCCCTTTATTTCATTAGCCTTCATTCAGATTTGATTGCTGCTATAAAATGGTATTTCCTTTTTTATGATATCATGATCAGCTTTTTTGGCTTACCATAAAGGAGTGACCATCAATCATTTGTATTATTCTATCATGATCAGTGCTTAGAAGGTAATGCTTAAGTAACTTTATTAAATCATGCATTACCTACAGCCCACAGTTAAAGAAAAACAAACTGCTGAATCCAAAGCTGTAGTTATCAGAGAAATATGAATTGCCCTTTTCAATATGTATTATTAAGAATCCTGCATGAGACACTCTAGTAGCAAAGCCAAAAATGATTCACATGAGATACACTTAGGGCAGAAGCACTTAGAAATTTCTGGCAGAAGTGATAATTCAGCACATTCTCAATGAGGGAATAAAACGGCCAGCACATGTATTAATCATCTGATATTATCTTTTGTATAACAGTGTGTACTCCTCTCCCTTTAATTGTTGCTAGCTGAAATGGCATTTGAGCTGAGCAGAGACTTGCGGATTAAGCTCGTAATAATATACAACCCAGATTGCTTTGCCAGGTCTTCTACTGCATATATCTTGGCCACAACTCTCAAGACTCCATTTATATTAAAAGATATAATCAAGAGAACCAGACAGTAAGCGATATTGAAATGACTAACACTCTAAGAGCCTTTTCCTAGCTTCTCATGAAAGAGCGTTTGTAACCAACAAAATGCATTTTCCTCCTGTCCCATGGTAGAAGTAGTAAACATGGGCATGAAATACTTTTCCGAGTAATGTCAGTGTCGCTCCCAAAAACTGATTGATAATGATGGTCATGCTAGGCTTCATATTTTCTTGCATGCATCAAGAAATTTGAAATGTGAAGAACCCAGATATTCCACATTTACTTTGTATTCTATCACAATGAATAGTACCATATATACTGCCAGTAACAGCTAGCTCATTTCCAATGGGCCCCAAATATTCACTGGAAACCTGTGGGAGCAGTAGTAGGGGCTTTTCTGTTCATTTCTTGGACATGCATTTTTGTTTATCTTTCAAAAGCCAGATTTAAAATTGAGACAATTCGTGCCTCATAATCCAGACTGTATGTTACAGAAAAGGCAAAGGGGTTAAAACCAGAGGAATGTTTTAGGCTATATCTCTAGATAAGTCAAAACAATATATTTCAATGCATTTATCTTGTTGCCTGCAAAGAGATGCTGCGCTAACAAATCTATGATAATGCAATAATCTTCTGACTAAAATGGCCAATTAATTGCTTGCATATTTAAAAGTCTGATAGACAATAGCAGAAACAACTGAATTTAACCCCCCAGAACAGATAAAAAAAAAAAAAACACACAAATCTCACATCCTGTGTTTTCCTAGCTTTGCTTGCTTAGGATTGCCTGATGGAGTTCACACCACACAGCATTTGAAGTATTCTTTGGCTTAGTACCTACTCAACAGTATTCACCCAGAGTCATCTCTTGCCATTCATATATACCCACATTTGTAACTACTTAACCATCACTCGGTTTTGCCAAAGGAGGCATTTCTCTGTTCCACGAAAGGTAGGGGCCTAGAGTGACCCAGCAACCGTGGCATGAAGATGATCAAGGGAACCAGTCTCTCAAATGAAACTGAGTGATACAACCTGAACCACAAAGGCAAGAGCAGATAGTTTGAGTGTACAAAATACATGAGATCTGTAATAAAAACTACAGCAACAGTCCAATGCGACTGACACATTCTGCCCCATCTGACAATTTCTATTTGTTTTCCTAAAACAATTCCCCAGTGCTTAGCCCACCTTTAAAGAGCATCTTTCTACACATTCTAAATTGAGGAGGAAACAAGGAAGACTTTGAAGTTTTGTATAACACAAGTATTCTGGCAACAAAATAAAGGACAAGCCACAGTTACCATCGAAAAGGATTTTAAATGCCTGACTTATGAATTCAAGGGGCAAAATTCAAGTCACAAAGGTACCCTCCTATGTACTGGACACCAGTTCCATTTCCTGAAAGATCAATGACTTGCAGAGATGTCTTGCCAGCCCAGCAAGAGCTCTGAAGTGTTGAGAACAGAAGTGAGAAGAGAGAATCCAGCTCCTACAGAATGAAGTAAACCAAGACTGAAGTTTCCAAGAGATTTTGAGATAATTAATTTCCATTTATGGTTGGCACTGACAAGAAGGAATTATTTGCAAATAGTAAATATATATATTTTTTTCCTTCCCTCACCAAGTCCATATACCTTTCCTCTTTTCCTCTACAAGGGGGTGGAATGGTTACTCTTTACTGAGTAGGATAACTGTCTGGTCCTGAAGGTATCAAAAAAAAAAAAAATTACTGAAATATCTAGAGATTTTTTTTTAGAAGATCCAGGGACTAGCCACACAGTAAGCAAAGCAACATTTTGAAATTGCAACTCCAAAGGTAACACTGAAAAGAATTTCTCACTTACTTATACATTTATATTTTAATGCTACATATTTCAGCTAAAAGGACAAGAAAAACAAATACAAAGAGATTCTAACTGGAAAACATCAAATAGTTAATATTGTGCTAGGTGCACGACTAGACACTAGCAGGGGAAGGTTCCAAGGCACTCCTTGAATCACAACTGGTTCCCACATTTAAGATGATGCACAGAAAAAAATGTGTTTTTCTCATGCCTGTGTAACAGTTCCCTCACTTTTGTTTGTTCAAAGTTGACTGCATTTGGGGAAAACACTGCAAGACAGCTGAATCTGTCGCAAGACACCTATGAGGCAGAAGCTCCTGTCTGCCACCGCCTGCGTGCAAGAATTTAGATGCCGTGCCAATGCCCAAGGGCTGCAACACAGGCACAGGGCACTTCCTCTGCCAGGGAACACTGCCATTCCCCAGAGGCTGCTGAATGTGTGGCACTGTGCAGAGCACAGAAGGAAAGTAAGATCTAAAGACATGGGAGATATCTTCCATAGTGATAGTGAAGATAGTGAAGAAATGGATTTCACTGGCCCCAGAGAAACACTTGCCCCATCTGCACCGCAGCTCCTGGAGACATTACTCATGTCTTTGTTGAGGTCTGATAGAGACAGTACATCTCCTCTCCCATTTCCCCCAGTTTTACTACATGGTTATGGCATATTTTGGCAAAATGGGTAGACGTAGGGTTAACGTAATACCACTTATCAAGAAAAGAAATCTTTCCTATTGAATTTTGAAAACTTGTCTCAGGATTAAGTTCAAATCTTTAATTTTATTCTATTTCATGAATGCTAAATTATTAATGGTGTGAAATCTGAAGTAAGTCCTGCGCTTTCTGTGGGAGTTTGGGCTATCTGCCAAATACCTAAGTTCAAATATACTTTATCTTTCAGGCTTACATTCCAGTTACAAAGACATAGGAAAACAATCTCCTTTTTCCCCCTAGAGTTTCACATCATTAATCCTGATTTTCTGCCTGTCACCTAACACAAACACACACATAAAAAAGATACATATACGTATATATATTTGCTGGCTTTCATATATATTGGGTTCTGGTGGTCAAGAAACAAAACAAAATATCTATATATTCATCTATATATATATATTCAGTGCTTTAAGTAAAGCTAATTGCTTTTCTTAATTGGCATACCACACTTCAGCATTAGCATACATAATTCTGTTGAAATCATTTATATCACTTCATATTGCTATATCTGAACCTGCCTAAAGATGTGGCACTGTACATTAAGTTCTCAAGAACCTATCATATAAGCTCCAGCATTTTGACTTTTGACTTCCTTTAAATATGTACTGGTAACTTCATACTCTAGAGTTAGGTTTATATCCCATCAGTATGTAGAGTTAACATTACTTGACCCATGGGAAAAGGGTTAGAGAGAGTATAAAGATTTTCACTTTTGGTCCTGAAATCTTAAGAATACTAACAAATTGAAAGCTGAATGTCTTAAGCAAAAGGAACAGCTTCAAAAAAAAAGTCCAAAAGTTCAAGATACTCAAATACAATTGTCAGATTAACTGCAGTTTCATCACTTGTCATATTTCAAACAAAACCTGTCACACACAAGTTATTTTTACCGAAACATCAGTGACAACTTGCTTTACAGTACTTCTCTCTTGCTGTGTTGTCAGTAGGTCACATATCTAGGGATGTCCTTACATCCATTTAGAGTAACTGCACATAAAGCTCCTATATCTGTGTATGAAGCCTTCACATTGTCTTCCAGCCTCCTCTTATTTCTCTTTTTGATCACATCCAAATACTGGATCACAGACTGAATACAAATACATAAAGAACCTCCCTCTTTATCAGTCTGCATATGCATAGCTCGCCTGCTAGCTCTGCTTTCATTTGCATATCCATGCTCCCAACAGCAACTTCAACACTTCAGCACTAGAGAGTTTTCCGTTAAAGGCAAGCAATCCTGATTGAGAGGTGAGGAAAACCATAAAACAATCAATCTCAAGCCACTCACAATGGGCTCATGGCTTCCTTCCATCACCTTAGCTTCAATGCCTGAGGCTATGTATACATATCTGAGCTTCAGATCTGATTTTCAAGGAGCAAAGGACCTAATTAAATCAACTGGAAGAAGAGTTTAATCAATAGCAAGCTGTAAACTCCTGTCTGTTTTATCTCTAAGTACGTAAATTACAGAAGAAGAGTTCAATGCATGAAAAGAGGCTGAGAGATGTAATAACTCTACATTATCCATTTGTTTCTGTAAGTTAAGCCTCAAACCTTTACAAAGAGTTGACTTTTAACCCGGAGTTGAGTTTTAACCTGGAAGTGCAATATTTATTTTAACTTAGGTAGGTGAGAATTACATTATGCTTTTACCAGTTTCAGCTTTTGTTTTCAGCTGGTAATTTCTATTCTTTATAAAGCTTTCCTTCAACATTTCAAGACAGAAAATTCATTTCAATTTCCAGTATATACACTAGATAGTAGTTTTAACTGCATACTGCAATCTCTTCTGCCCATTCAATTTTGAATGCAACATATAATAGATACACATTCTTCTCAAATACGCCTTTATTATTCACTGTTTTCACTGCAATTCTAAATACCATGTATGCCTTGTTATCTCAGTGTGCTCCACAACATATGGGCTTTTTTGTACCTTTGAAAAGGGTTTTGCCAATCCAAACGGCACTGATAACTAGAAGTACCGCTTTCATTTCCCTTCAGCATGAAAGTTGTCAGTTTTTCCTCTTCTGTTGACATTGTTCTTGCTATCTAAGCATTTATAAGCATACACTGCATTACTGTTTTGCATAATGTTCTCCCTGCAGGCTTCCATCCTAGGCTAGAAAAGACTGAACGGGCAACCACATATTACACTGCCACATCTTTAGCTCATACATGTTCAACCCTATCTCCCATGCTACACCTGGGACAGGTATGTTTGGCCTTAAGCTGTTTGTTAAATACAACATTTTAAAAATGTCCATTTGCTTATGAATTTGTATCAAGAGGGCAGTAATACAATATTGAATTTTCCAGTCCATCCCTGCATACTGCTGGACCTACTTTCCTCATTCTAATTTGATTGCACTGTATTAGATACACCTAGTTCTCAAACTTGCCTTCATTTATCTGCAGGCTGATACCTTCATAATTTAAAATAAAATGACAAGATTCCATTTTCTACAACTACACAGAACATTTATTAAAAGAATTCCTTATGTTGAACTTATAGCTGGCTTTCCACCACCTTTTTGGAAACTCTCTTTGTTCAAGCAGCATTCTCTCCAATTTCTTATGCAGGCCATGACACCTAAATGTAGCTACTTCTGCTTTTTGTCCTTAGAGAAAAATGGTTGTGGAAACTGTCTTCTACTTATTCATTACACACTACATGCATGGTGTTAACAATTAAAGCCTGGAGGCACCAATAAATTGTAAGTAAGCAACACCTATATACCTATACTGAAAATTTAACATATATATTCAGATTGCAACCTGTAATTATTTGTTTTTTTGATCCCAATGTATTCCTAGGAAGGCCCTTCCAAAACACATTTGTAAGAAAAGTTCAGTAAGTTTTAAAGCAAAAGCAGAATAGAAGCTTTGAGAAGCTTGTTTGCCGAAGCTGAGCCTGAACAACAGAAAACAGACATTTGATCCTGGCAGAAGAACAGTTTAAGTTCAAGGAAACTATACATCAATAAATCTGCCAAAAAGCAATGGTGAATAACCTCCTACTACTAAAAATAGCACAATTTTATTTGCTTTTCAAGTGCCATAACACTGTTAAACTGATACCTCTTAAAGACTCAACAAATGCCTGCAGGACTCTACTTAAACTCACCCTGAGGAAATGGATGTTGAAGAACTTATGAAAATCACATAAAAATGTACTAATAAATGAAATAAAACATGACCAGATCAAAAATTTGTGGAAGAGTCTATATGCACTAGAGTTGCAGAAAAATAGAGACAAAATAAAAGAGTAACAGCTTGCAACCACTAAATCCTTGACTTAATCTGCAAAGCAATAAAGAGGGGACAGGAGTATCATGGCTGGAGGGAAGAAACACAAACATAAATAAGGCATAATTACGGAAGGATTGAACAGGTATTGAGCATTTAAGAGTCACAAACCAAAAGTGCTTTTTCATGTCTTCTTTCTTAACGTAATGAACAGGTAGAGAAGTGGAAAGGTTAAGAGGGGAAATGAAATTCACAGTAATTGCATTTAACAAATTTAGTATGTCTAATTCCATGGATATGCATGGTAAATAGGAGTCAGCAATGAAAAGCAGCATCGTCATAGTATTGTAACCTGAATTTCTAAATATAAAATGCTCAATTTTTCACAAATTCAAAAAAGACCCATTTTGTAGGTGCTTTTTTTTCAAACAGATTTTTTTTTTTTAAGATCTAAAATATCTTTTAAATACCATACAACTAGCCTACAACAGCAACTACACATATAAATATATACATATTTGACTCAGCAGAGGTTTAAGTTTGAGTGATACAGATCACTTATGTTCTTCAGTCACCTAGGAGAGTAAAAATAAACACTTTCCTCTACAAGTGAATGTGCCTTCTCAAATAGGAATTGTCAGTGTTTTGGATATTTCTGCAAGCAAGTAGTTAAACAGCTCTCTCCATTGTCTGAAACATAACCCCAAAGCATTTTATGAGTGCAGTAATGCACTTTGATAAATGAATTCATAACGGATACTCACTTTTCTTTGGGAAATGAAGAAAACTTTTATTCCCTTTCTGTCTTACAAAGCAGTGGCAAGTCTAAACTATCCTTTGTAGTCGCACAGCTTATCATATATAACTGGATATATTTCATTTACATACATTCAGGGAGCAGTTAAGCATTGGAATACAGCCCCTCAATTAAGGTTTAGGGACTAATAGGGACTATTTTAATCTGTCAAACTGTTCCCCTCCTTACGCATGTAGAAACCAAGTTACTCTATTCCTTAATCCCATATGAGTCTCCAATTCAATTTGGGAGGGAAAAAAAGAGTAATCATAAAAAAAGGCCATAAAGACACACCTTATATATTTAAATTCTCTTGTTGATAGTACAACAGCAATCTTATTACCATAATAATATGTATATGAATATAAATAAATGCTTCATTTCATCTGTGTCAGCATTTGCAGAAAATAATATGACAGAGAGCAGGGCTCCAGGGATTCAATTGACATTACTGAACAACCTCTTAGGCTAGGATATGCCTTTAGCTGCCCTGCTGCAGACAGATTACACAAAGAAAGATATAATACTGGCTTTGGAAATCTCTGCGATTGATTTGTGCAACACCAACAATTCACTAATGGGAATACAAATAGTGCCATATTAAAAAACTAAACAAAACAAAACAAACAAAACCTCATTTTTTTTTTTTTTAATCTTAAATACTAAATATTGATATATTCTTAAGAACATTACCCTGAAAGGGTCGTGATGAGTATGATAATAGTTTTACCTTCAGAGGACATAAAATCTAACAGTGAAACATGCCCTAAAATGTAAGAGATGGTTATTAAGTACTAGATGGAACTCATGGAACTCGCTTCAAAAAAAGTAACAACAACCCATATGTGTCAGGACTGCCAAGCTAATTTTTAAGTAATCATTGTTAATGAAAGTGCATATTAGAGACTCAGTTTAAATTTGAAGTAATTATGAGGATTCTGATGCAAAAGAGTTTTCAGTATTCCAGTTGGAGAATATTCTACAATGGTACCATAAAGGCGCTTGTCACCACTTTAAAATTCAACATCAACAACAACCAACAACAAAAGAGAGAAAAAGCAATCACCCTTTGGTTCTGGAAGAAGTTCAACTTAAAATTATGAGAACACACTGCAGATTCTGCAGTGCTCTAGTGTTGCATATTGAGAATTCTGAAGCTGTCCTAGTGCTCCTTTTGAAATAGAAAGCTTAAGAAACACTTAATGTTAGGAAGTGCAGTAAAAGAATTGGTAAAGTCATCCTTGTATTATGCCATCAAATATTATTACATGCAAATCATTTCACAGGGTACCTACATATATTTCAGATGCGCTCTAAGCTGAAGAATATTGTATTTTGAAAATATCACACAGTGTGGTGGGGGACACAGAAAATTGACAGCTGTAGAAACAGTCTGGATGTGGCATTTGGTAGGAAGTAGAAAATAATACAAAGTACCTCAGTG
Source organism: Nothocercus julius (assembly GCA_013398735.1). Taxonomy (NCBI): domain Eukaryota; kingdom Metazoa; phylum Chordata; class Aves; order Tinamiformes; family Tinamidae; genus Nothocercus; species Nothocercus julius. The sequence goes on along the minus strand of VZSV01000027.1, from coordinate 4,479,785 downwards.
ATGACTGAGAACACCTATCAATATAAAGAGAAGCCTCAGCTAATAAGCAAAGCTGATTAGAGTATAAAAAGCATTTTGCTTTGATATACCTCCTGGACTTTTGATGCTCATTCAAAACAAGTCATCCTGACTTGTTGAAGTTGATTTTTTTGCCCTCAATCATGCTCAAAGAAGGATCACAGGATATAGGAAAATAAGATGCAAGTTCTTGTACCTTCCACATCCCAGGCCCAATGAGTTCAGCTGTGCAATACTATAAATTCTTCATCAAAATTCCATCTCCCCGTATCTTCAGGAAACGCTAATTTCAATAAAAGGGTGCGTTTACTGCAGAAATACTTTCGTCAAAGCAAACTGCTCTCCTAAGAGCATTAATTAATTGAATTTGTACTCACACACTTTTGAAAAGACTGCTTTCTCACTGCAACAAAAATAAAAGGTATTAGTACTTGCATCTGGAAAAAGTAATTCCAATGGCACGATCTTTTCAGATAAGGATATAGAGCTTGTAACTACATCCCCATTTCTAATCCCTCTTTGAGCACATATCTGACCTTAATATAGGTGCTTATAACCGATGATGAAATATGGGTGTCTTCAGAGACGTGGCAAGGTTAAGTACCTGTTTTAGGAAGAAGTCACCTTCTGGACATGCTCCTCACTGACTATCAGATCAAATTGTTGGAACTTATAAGCCTAACTTAAAACAATCAGCATAAGATGGCAGAATCCCTCTGACTGTAGACATTTGGTTAACATTTTTATATGATTAAGATCTGGAAGGAAATAAAACCATTCTTCTTGACACCTCTAGAAAGCCATTTCTGCTGCACAGCCCATGGCAGACCATCAGAAAAGTAAGTCTGCTAAAACAGACTATTTTCTCCTCCCTTCTTTACATATCTAAGGCCTTGCTCATTCCCAATCCTTTCCCCATTGTCACTTATTGTAACTCCACTCTCTAGCTGTACTGCCTTATGCTGAGTGATAAGGTCATATCAAAATCCTATCCATAAATTAAGAAGTAATATAGCAGCTTAGGCAAAAAAGGCAAGAAATAAAAATGAAAACGTAGTCACTCTCATGAATGCAGTTATATGCAATTTTTTTTTTTCTCTTTTTTCAGGCTCTTGGTTCTCACACATCCTGATGCTGTATGGTTTTAGTTTGTTTTGCTGCATTCAGTGCAGAATCTATTTCCTTTAAATATTATACATTTTTATAAAAGGGAGTATAAGGCTATAATGTCTTTTCATAAAAGCCAAGTCTAGACATGCACATGCACAAAACAAACAAAGTGACTGAAGAAAAACTATTCTACAGAAAAAGTTTTTTTCTCTGGCTCCTGTTATTGCCTCACTTACCAGGTATCCTAAGCTACCCAACAACTTTTTGGCAAAATTTATGTTAATGCTAAGACCTCTAACGTATTTAGAATTGCTGAGTCAATATACTTTGCTTAGGTGATACTTCTCATTGGTGATGAGGCAAAGAACAGCTTAATCTGCACACATCCAGGTAAGTAAAATTCATTTCAGTCCTTGCAAAACCAAACTATTGGTGCAGAAGATCACCAAATGCTTTAGGCCAAATCATGACCTAAGGGCCTGATCCTCCAAATCTTCCTTGGCAACACTAAGTAAATGGACAATATTCTGAATATAAGCCAACAAATAAGGCTTGGCCCTTCCTCGGGGTGATTTGCCTGAACAGGGAGTATTATCCTGAAATTTACTGTTGCTCTAGAGTTTTGAAATTGGATTGTATATTAAAGTGCTAGTTATTACTCATATCTAGGAAGAACTGTGTCTATATAGACAAAACCACAGCTCAGAAAAGTATTTATTCTCATGCTTAAAAGTCCTTTCTCCTCAGGAAACTTCTTTGCCTCAAATTAAAACTGTAAACCCTTTGGATTCAAACTTAGCTCCAAAATTGTAATGAGCAACAATAGAGGAAGCCACCAAATACTCAAATGGCAAGTTCAACTGGACAGTTTAGATGCCTATACAAATTAATGCTAATACCTTAAATTACATAGGCCTATATAACCAGAAGCTATATAACTGCTGAAATAGGGGAGGTGAAAACACTATAGCTTTATATATTTGTTGCTGTATAAAAAACAGCTATCAGGAACCAACTGAGAGCTCCTCTACTTCACTACCTGTGGTGGCATCAAGGAGCAGGGGCTTGCGAGCTTATTCGTCATCAGGTCCCAATTCTGTAATTCCATCCAGTCCATGTTTGCACACCTCACCGGGCTACATGCATTTACGGGATGTTCCATGGATCCACCTGGAGCTGAGCTGCTAGTCACTGCATCTGCTCCTTCAGCTCAGCCTTTGATCTGCTTGCTCATGGGTTCTTCCGCTTGGTTATATTCCCTTGAGGGCTGTACTAGCTGCAGCTGCAGGCTCATTCTCCACATGGCTCTCACCTGGGGAGTCATCTCCCAGGTGCTCAACATCTGAAGGTGGCTGGGTAGCCTGTTCAGGCTCAAAGTTATCAGTCTTGTTGGGCCTGCTACAGCTACATTTCCTCCTTTTTTGTTTTTCCCAATTAAGGGTGGTTACACTTAACGCATTATGATTTTCTACACCCCCTTTTAAGAGTCTTTAGCAAATGACCTGCTCCTTTATCATGGTTCCCCCCATGGTTCTTGGCAGCCTGGCTCCCCAAGGTATATTTCCACTCAGTTACTAGAGCTTCTTTTTTGTGCAGCTGCCAATGGACATTCCCCATACATCTTGCCAAGCTTGCCCCACCATACAATCTTCCCCGATCGTCCATTCTGTCCCTGGACTCTCAGGGGTCCCTGTTCGGGCACCATTTGTGGTGGCACTGAGGAGCAGGAGCTTGCAAGCTTACTCTTCATTGGGTCCCAAATCTGTAATTCCATCCAGTCCATATTTGCATGCTTCACTATTTTACATGCATTTATGGGATGTTCCATGGCTCCTTCTGGGTCTGAGCTGCTAGTCAGTGCACATGCTCATAGCTTCTTCCGCTTGGTTATATTCCCTTGAGGGTTGTACTGCACCTGCGGGCTCATTCTCCACAGGGCTCTCACCTGGGGAGTCATCTCCCAGGTGCTCAACATCTGAAGGTGGCTGGGTGGCCTGTTCAGGCTCAAAGTTATCAGTCTTGCTGGGCCAGCTACAGCTACCCTTCTAAGGGTATCAGACAAAGGGACAAGAACAGTGCAAGTAACTGAGCGTTGCTTCTCTAGCATGTCTTCTCAGCTTCCAATGTGGCTTAGTATAGAAGTTCTCCAAGCTGGAGATCATCCTGGCATCTTCACTTTTAATATAGATTTTTCCTGTCATTAATTTATTTGGTTGATATTTTAACCCATTTTGGCCCTTACAGCCATGCTTTTTGATCTATATGCTGTAAGAAGCAATATCTTTGCATTTTGTCAATATAGTACTCAAAAATATCAGATTATATGAATCAAAACATACTTGATTATTTTGGTGCTACTTAGAAAGAGGAAAACCTTTAGGTTACTGTCTCCCGATGCCTGACCGTTCCCTATGGGCGGCGTGGGGAGGTGCTGGAGCACGGGAAGCAGGCTGTGCTGCTGGGGGAATTGGAGGAATGAGAATGCTGCTCGTGACTTTTTGTAAAGCTTCAAGGGGAAGCACGAATGTTTACATTTTGGATCTTTTCAAATGCTTTGTTCATCCCCTTTAACACAAGAAGAATCTCTACTCCCCTAGCAGGTGGATGTAAAGGATGGTATGGTCAGTTTTTGCTAATTACCCTCCTGCTGCTTTCTGTGTATATAAAAGGTTGAAGCATTTTACATTGCTGCCATCTTTACATCTACAAATGGAGATAAAGCAGGTGGTTTTGCTCGACCCATTCCACAGCTGCAGACCAGGAAGCAAGAAAGCACTGATATTGATTACAGTATTTTGTTTCTCCCATGGGAAACACTTCTTCCAAGAACTGTCTGCACTCCAGACAGATGAAATAGTCTGAAAATTTTTTAAAATATGATGCAAGTTTGCCTTCAATCTCTGCTGCCTTTCAATATTTCTTCGGAACAGCAGGTTAGCCACAAAAAAAAAAAAAAAAAAAAAAAAAAAGCTTAAAAAAATCCCCCAAATGACAGCGAAACTGGACAAGAAAAATATCTTTCTCTGCATTAAATAATTAAGTCTAATGTCAAAAAATGAAACGAGTATAAAAAAGAAATTAAAACGGCAAATGCAGATTTAAAACTAAGAAGACACTTTTAATTCTCCAGCTGCAGAAATCTAATAAACACCAGAAAGCTGATAATAGGCTGATGTATAACGGATGAATTTTCTTTTTTTTCTTCCTATAGCAGAGTTTTCACTTTTTTTTTTTTTTTTTTTTTTGTGACATGATTTTGAATATCAACATCCAGGGCAAATAATACAAAAACGATCAGGTTGTGGAGTTTGGTAGCTCTAAAATGGCAAATGATGATGTTAAAGTGCTAGTGCCCACATAATTGGGACTAACCCAAATTTGGAAAGAAAGAAAAAAAGAAAACACAAAGCTACTTTCAAGGATGATGGCTAAATTGCATAATTTTTTAATTGAAAGCAGTCCTTCAGATTAGTATGAAACACATTATGACATGTTCTGGCTTCAAAGTTTTCAGAAATGAGGCAAGCAAGGATTTGTGAATGACAGTTTGAAGCCTCAAAAATTTAGCTTGGAGAGCGAAAATGAGCAACAAGCTAGATCACACTCTAAGATCTGCTTCAGAGAAGCTAGTTTCTTTACCAAGAATATCAATGTAACTTTAGCATAACCAAACAGACCTCCTAATTGAGATTTTCAGTGAATTATATCTTTTGCTCATTCAAGGAAATACATCTTTGTATGGACGTCAGACACATTTCAAAGACGGCGCCAAGCAGGTAGGATTCCACTCGTATCACAGGAACGTTTTCTGATTTCTGAATCATTGCTCTAAATTTGCTCCAAAAGCCCTTGGTATGCAAGGAACCATTCTTTTAATTCAGATACAGATATCTCGCATAAAGAAACCTCAAGTCCCACAGTTGTAATGCAGGACAGCAACTCTGGGATATACCTTCAATCAGCCCACGAAGTCATATTGCGTTAGGCTTCCAATCGGTGTGCGCGAGCGTTTTGTCAACAGGCACACCTCTGACAACACTCGGGCATATTCACGAGGGCTTAGCCACGATCACGGGACTAACACAAGCACAACGGCAGGGCTTCGATCGTCAGTTTTTTTGTGCGCGTACTGCCCCGTGCATCTTTACTGGAGATTTTCCATGGAGTCTAACAGCTCCCAGCAGGCTTCACCGCAGCAGACCTCCGCCCAGCTTGTGAGCCGACGGTGCTGTGGAGCACCACCACCATTACTGAGTAAGGGAGCAAAGCAGGGCGTTACAGCTGACACGCGGCCGTGCAAGGCATTAAGCGTCTTTACTGAGCTGTCACTTATAGCCCCGTGGGAGATCAGAAGCAAGTCAGGGGTCCAGGAAAATAATACAGTGCATTAGGAAGAGCTGTGACAGAAAACTGAAGGAGTTGCATAGAATTAGTTATACCACATATGGTTGTACTTGCAAAGAATGACTGAACTAATATTAACTGTACTAAGCACAGTACTCTGTTCTTATGTTTCAGAAACTTCAAGGCATTGCTAGGCTTATAATTTGACAAAGAACTATTATGTCTAAAAAAGAATCTAAATATTATGGCTACTAACTTTGGAGTTTACTTATCTATTTTGAGGTTGAGCCTAATTCTCTTTTCAGGTTTACATATGCCAATCTTGTTTGCTGCACCAGGAGTTACAAACACTTATCCCAGTAGCACAGCTTATGCCTTATAAGCGCTTATAGTAGGCTAAGTAGCACTCTTCATTGTTTTGTACTGTGATACTCACTTTTATAAGCTTAGAAAGATTTCCACATAGTTAGATGCAATAAATTAGATATAATCCCTCAAGTATTCCTGATGCTGTCAGCATCCTGAGTTCTTGGAGTCACTCATTATAAAATCAGCTTATTCATGCATATTTCTAACAGCAGGTTTACATGAGTAAACACAAGATTTCATTCTTTCTCCTCCAGGCTTTTCAAAGAAACACTCTGTGTCAACAGGCAGGTGGCCATAAAGTATCTGTCAGTTGCTGTTTGATATGCAAGCAAAGCCTGTCCTTGTCTTAAGGTATAATTTACCAGCTTAGCACAACTCTATTCAGTAAAGCTCTCACGCTCTCCTTGCCTAAGTTGGCAACTCTGTTATTATATGAAATGCTCCACTGGGATACAGGTTAGTATACATCCATACATGAAACAAATATTCATATAATATCCTGTGAATTACTAATTAAAAACGGCTTAAGGTCAAAGAATAAGCAACTTCTGAGATAAAACTACAACTCAGTACAGATTATCTTTCCTTTACATTATCAGATCCAGAGTTTTATAAGACAAAGAGATTTATAAGGTTTTATAATTTTCAACTGACCAGTGATAATCTGCTACAGTGGGTAACATCTGCCTTCAGGTACACTGCTTCACATCAAGATAATGACAATTCAGTAATGATTATCATTACAGATCACAATTCAGTATAATATTATTCTGGTATTTTATTCTGGTAATTTTTAGATGCTTCAGTGCTGTATTAGCACCTTTCTCACTGTGCATACATTTATTGGAAACAACAGTCCCTATCTCCTAGATCTCTCAAGAACTGCTTTTGTGCTTTGCTGTTGTTGCAGTTTCTATTTTTTTCTCGTTTGTTGTCATTATCATTTGATATTATTTTGTATTATCATCCCAGAGTGCATACTTGAAGAATTGTTTTGCATTTCCCATTTGCTAGTTTTTGACTAAAATCAATGAGTGGATTATTTTAGATCTCTGTAAAGTAGAAAATTTGTCTTTACAATAAAATGCCTCTATTTAGTGGACCAGATGGGTAAGGTTTTGTAGATCTACGGAAACGTAGCCCAGGCTACATCTCTGCTATCTTAATCAAACTTCATGGAGTTAAATTATACCTCCACTGAGAACATAATAGGTTAAATTAGACTCCTTTAAAGCTATAATTAGTTTAATTTGGCTTTCAACTAAATTACTTTAAGAACGAGTATATGTGAAGGTTTTAAAGAGTAGTGCTAAGTAAACAAACTGATGTAAGTAATTTATTCTCATGTTGAAAATCGGTAAAGTTTGGTTCTGTTGTAGACAGTGGTGGAATGTTTAATGGTTCCCAAGGTTAAAAAAAAAGAAAAAGGATTATAAAAGAGAAATCATTAAGTATTCCAGACTGAAGTAAGCTCTTCCTTTCTCCAAAGAAACCCACAGTTCCTTTCGTACCTACTGAAAAGGTACTTCACACCTAGAGAGGCGTGGGTAATAAAAGACACTTTTTTTTTTTTTTTTTTTGCCGTCTGGTCAAATCTATATTGCCCTTTGACTGATTCTATTCTCCTCCATGAAAACACCTGTTAATTGAAATGCTACGCATGTAGTTTATGGAGCATTTTTGTATCGAGCAATAATAAATACACGAAATACTAAATGTAGGGGTGCTACACCCACTCTATTAATAAAGTTCAAACAAAGGAAATAGCATGACAGCATTGATGTAGTGAACAGGAATACTATTTCCTTAAGGAATTTTTGATAACTCAAAATGTATTGCCCTATGAATATCCTATACTGCCCTATCTTTGAAGGATGTTTTTTAATGTTTTTTTAATGCTTTTAATGCTTTTTTAAAGCTCTTTCAGCTTTTAATGCTGAAGCAATAGCAATACATGTAGGAGAATTTTAACCTGAGATTATGAAATAAATGTCAGTATAGACAAGAAGAACAAGAGTTACATGGCTGTGAACTTTGTCTTAAGGATTTTCTTTTGGTTAACCAAATACTACAAAAGACAAAGAAAAAAAAAAAAAAAAAAACAGATGCCTATTAGCATAACTGCTCAAAAAATAACATTAATGCCTTATTACTTATAACATATTCAACCAAATGTTTCATTAAGTTTGTAATGTAATATTAATAAGAAAAATAACTAAAATTTTCTGGACCCAGCGACCACAAACTGCCAGCTAATCATTAAATCCCAGTTCTCCTTTCACTTAGCTTTATCTGCACAGGTTCCTCACAAATTCTCATTCACAGATCACAAAAGAACAATTTGGGTTTCTTCAAAAATTAATTAGACATTTGTATGAAAGACACTAGAACAACTGCTCCTCCTGCGAGTTCATAAAGCTGTTTAATTTGCTCTTGTATTTTCATTCAGAGAAGCTGGCAACACCACAATACAACACAGCATGCACAGACAGTAAGCCAAATTTCTTACTTAATTGTTCACTTTCATTTACTGTGCTCATTTAAAAGATGCAAGCACTAACACCTTTTAACCTCACCAATGACACAGCTGGGGCACTCTTCACACATAATACAGAGTGACTTAGAATAATGCACCCCTTGTCAGTCTGTAAAGAGTATTCAGGTTTAGATTTAAGGTCTCTGCCTGCATTAGCAAAAGGATGAAAACCTCTCTCTTGTATAATTAAGCTTTTATTATGTTTATATCTTAACAGCTAATTGTCCAAAGAAAGGAAAAGAAATACTGAACAGGAAGTATTGAAACCTATGTTAAATGCTGCAGAATAATAAGACCACATATTTACTGATTTCTTTTCTTGTTCTTTTTATTAACATTTTAGCTTCTTCACTGAGGAGCTAAATAGCTAATGGAATGATGCTCTTTGGCCAGCGCTGTCTCTGTAAAGGTTCTTTTGAGCAGAAATAATACACAGACCTCTGTAATGGATGCAAAACAGATCGGATTTCTGTATTCAGCAGAGGTATTCCACAAGAAACTTGGCTTAGCTACAGAAATAATTTTAGTGCAAAGTCAGGGTGTGCCCTGTGGAGAGCTATTTGAGGGTGGAGACGATTATAACCCTCATTCCAAACAGCAACCCTGGTTTACAAGAGCTGAGCAGCTGTTTTATATGGCTACAATATTTTTTCCTACCTCTCCGACCTTGAATTTGGAAAGCACTGGTGCATCGTTTTCACCTTAAGCATTAAAGCCTTTTAAGATTTTCAAATTCACTATTTGCAAAGAAAAATCCAGACACTCACTCTAATACGTGATGCAAATATTGGCTCGCTATCATACCAGCACTAATGTCCATCTGTTAGCATGGCATTTAGCCCACACACAAGGTGGGATGCCAGTTTCAATAGGCCATAGGTGCCAATTAAATACAAATTTAGAGTGATAGCCTGCAGAAGGCAGAAAATAACATACTCTTCGAAGAGGCATTTCTAATGGTAAATACTGCCAAATGTTTTATTGTAAGGGATTGCTTATGTTTATGATAGTGGGCATTACGGTCTAAACCCCACAAAATTCAGATATGCCTTCCAAATAATGCAGAAGAGTGAACGCATGTGTGTACACAGATATATGTATAAAAAAGAATGTGTCAAATCCTGTTCTTAACAACTTGAATGGCAAGACTATTGAATTCACCAGGAGAACTCAGGGCTTCGAGAATGTGCCTTTTTCCAATCAATGTACCTGACAGTTAAAACTCCTGTGCACAGAAAGTACTAATTATGTTTGATCGACAAGGCAAAAAAACACTGCAATGTTTGTCCTTAAGAGAAAAAAAAAAAAAAAGAAAGAAAAAATAAAAGAAAAATAAAAATCTTTGGCTAGGCACAATTCTGTATCCTTCCTCCTCAAAGGGAAACAGGTTTTGATTAAATAATATTAATTCCAGCTATATTCCAGCTACCTCCTATTTCTTTTTCCGTTGAAAGAAATGTATTACTATAAGAAAAAAAAAAAAAAAAAAGGAAGAAGAAGAAGAAGAAAAGGGCATTCAACAAATGATAATTAAAAAAAAAAATGATTAAAGCATTAAGTTTACTGATGAAAAAAAGACAAAAAGGCCTCTTAAATTTCCTTCTCATTTCCCTCCTCCTCTGCACCGCTTTCCTAAGTCTTTCTATAGTCTTTCAAGACACTTTGGCCCTACAGAGCACATTTCCTGTGATGAAGACAAGATGCAAAAAACACAACATAAAAACAGATGATTTCTGTGAATTATTCGACATGACAAGGGAAGAGGTGCAAACATGGGAGAAAGATGGACAGAATCTCAGGGTCAGCTGGAAAAGGAAAAAGGGGGACAGACCTCACAGGTGTGAAATACAAAGTAAATATCACTGTAATCCCTGAACGTGGCGAGAAGAATTGAGACGACATCAGTACAGGCAAGCGCAAAAAGCCAAAAGGCAGCCACCAAGCAACTCAAGGAGAAGGGGCAGGAACTGCCCCTCTACCACTGCCTCCTGTTTGAGCCCACAAAATTTGCTCACCTTCACAGCCTGGCACCACTCAGGACAAGGGAATGAAGAGAATGCAGACAGCAGAACAGTAAACTCAGTAAGTGCAAACAGCTGCCAGTCGAATGACCCTTGCCTCTCCTACTATGTCTAATGACCCAATGTCTTACCTCCTACAGACTCCCCAAAGGTACATACATGGGACGGAAGCTTTTCAGTGGTGTCAAGGTTAATAGTTTGATGATCAAACTCACATGGGACCCTTCCAATTTTGTTAGACAGATACTGAACATTTGTGGGGGGGGAGAAAGGAGACTTTTTTTTTTTTTTTTTTTTTTTTTTTTTTTTTGAGTTCCAGACTTCACGCTAGGTTTGATGGAGCTTTTAACAGAGTTTCTCCTTCCCAGGAATGTGGAAAACATCACACAAGGCTTTCAGAAATAGACTTACGGAATGACCTCTACAAATAGAATTAGTTCATCTTCACTATTATTTATTTATTCATTTTACTTAGATCCTCATACCTAATATGCTGCACTTAATGTCTGTCATTCTTAAACATTTACAAATGCTGCTCAATGTGCAGATAAGCTATTTTGAAACTTTGTGAAACTAGAGTGTTTTATGTAAACAGATATATAAACAGATCCTGCTACATTAATTGGAAATACTTTACGAAGCCATTGTGTTATAATATGGGAGCTGAACATCTTGATATTAATATACTTATCACTTGTTTTGGTGTGGTATGTCACATAAAGACATGTGTAAGTAAAGATTTATTTAGTACTGTGTCTAAACTGAGACTATACTTCCAATCCCTGTCTTTTGTTCTTCTGTCAAAAGAACAGTTGTTCAAAGTATCATTCTCAACTATTTTATGCAGGTAAACTGCATAATGCCACCATAACAGAATCTCCTCTCCTCTCCTCTTTTCTTTTCTTTTTTTAAATAAGGATGTGGGAGTAGAGGTGCTCTATTTCAGAGGCAAAAGATATACAACACAATCAAAATGAAGACAATTTACAAAATTCTCTTCATGGCATGCTTGATAAAAATGCCTAACATGAATTTCCATGCACTCATGCTGCAGACATACCTAGTGACTGCTGTACCAGGAACTGAACTTCACAATGCAGTATAAGCACCTGCCCTGTGTATCAAAAAAAAAAAAAAAAAAAGGATTTTCCACAATACTGAGCATCAACAGTTTGCAATAACTAATAGCTATATTAGTGTGTTTTTCTATTCAGATCTTCACTTGGAGAAGGCTTGAAGCATTCTTTCGTATTTGAAAGAGAAACAGGATGTCAGGAAACTTGGTAACTTTGCACCTTTTTTTTCCCCCACTTCTTTCTCTCCTAGAACAACCTTAACCTCCCCTTCTCCTTTGAAACACTGTGACAGACTTTCTACATGCTTTATAAGACAGTATCTCATTTACTGAAAGCATTTCTGGAAAGAGGAGTTTCTGAAAGGGGGGGGGAGGAATTGCAATTTTAACTGACAATACCTGAAAAAGACCTTTTAAAGTAACTTTAGCTGAATTAATCACTGAAAAGCACAGAATCAAATATCTCTAATACAGAAACTAAGCTACCAGATTCCAAGTAATCTGGAATATAGAACAAAACAAAACTTGCTGTAGACCACAAGGGCTTCACATTAGAGAAACTGGGAAATCCAAGAGTACAAACCAACAACATCTATCAACAGTAACAATAAGTTAGAAACAGCTGTAAGAAAATACAGTGCAGTCCTTCATGTGGCCTAAACAGCACATGTCTTTAAATATGGCAGTGAATGCTAAAACTAATGACCCTTTATTGAAACTATCTTTCTTGTGAGGCTATCCTTGCTTTCCTTCCAATATACAACAGAGCTGACTTAATAAATTTCAACTGTTATGACTTGAGATAGAACTGAGACTCAATAGGATCCTAAATCATTAAAGCTAGTTAAACTACAGTGACATTAAACTGTATTTGGATCCACAGTGTTATTTTACAGAACAGAACATGGAACATCATTGGTTTTGCGTCTACTTTGCCTATAACAAAGAATAATTGATGCAAAGTGAAATTTCCAGGTATGTTTTTGTAAATCAACCTAGCAGACTGCAATGCTGCAGTCCAATTTACTTGTTTACTCTCTTCACAGTAAAAACATGGTATAAATCTATATTTGAAAGAAGACAGAGGCCTTTGGTCAGAGAGGGGGTGACTTTCCAGTAATGAATTCAGTGCTGTAGCAGTGAGACCAATAAATTCACTGTAATGGGAAGTTTAAACTAACTCGGTTATGGAAAAAATGTTGGCTAATACATGCAACTTCTTCCGCAGGGAATGATCGTTGAAAAATATGTAAATTTTAGCATTCTCAAGGAACAAATGTAACACTTTTTCTTCACTGTAGTCAAACCCAGAAATTGTAGGAAACTATTGTGCATCAAGAGCCTTTAAGTATTGTATCTGCCATCTTTAGGAGCCTTCTGGTAAGAAGACTGTTTTCCTGTTGTATCAGAGTGCATAAGTCTGAGGATTTACTGGTAAAGGCTTACAGAGCCTTCCCTAGAGTCTACAGAACACCTGCAACGTATTCTATGAGTAGATGACTTATAGGAAAATATTAAATGGTACTAGATGGCCTTAATTTGTCTGCCTTGAAAACAGATGGGGAGGCATCTCTCAAGGCATAAAGTTTGGTAAAAAAAAAAAAAACAAGCAACAACAATCAAAAAACTCCCATACATTTACCATTACCTGCTAAAGCAGTGTACCTCTTTTTTTCACAGGTGAATAAACTAGTATTTCTGAAAGAAGAACTAACAGATCAGAAAGTTGATATGACCATCAGAGGAAGTTTCATATGTCATTATTCTTAAATTAAAATGGAGAATTGTAATCGGGAGGGCTTTGTTGGAGGATCAGGCAAATACACACACAGGTTACACCCAAGACAAATTTCAAGTCTCTCTGGAAGCATGACTCCTAGATGAAGGTTGTTCCAGAAATTGATTTCAAGTAATCTTACTCCACAGTCTTATCCCTAGCCTTTTAGAGTATGCCTGATCATTCTCTTGCTGTCTTCATTTCTGAGCGCAAAGCAGCCTGACAATCTTACAGCCACCAATACGGTCTGAAAAAGTGTCACATAGCTACAGAATTAATGTGTTACCACAAACATAATGAGCTGCTTGAGTCTGTGTGTCACAGTAGAAGAGGAAGAGTATAATGCTAGGAATTTGAGAAGAGCTGCTGAGCACTGCCAGGGCATCTCTAAACACCAGCTGGTATGCAAGCCATTAAATCCTAGTCTCACTTGTGCAAAAATAAGGAAGTTTTAGGCCTCTTAGATGTCCTCCTTTTAATATATTGCATTTGCTCAGGGGATCCTAGAAGAAGCATAACCTTTCCTAAATCCCAGCCTCATTGCTACCTCTTGTGGCCCTACCATAAAGCCATGCCTGTGTTCTTTGCATCATCCTATGCTCTTGATCTAAACTCATGAACAGAGTAACTGAGGATTAGACTTTATCTTTTGAAAGAAATCAGACACCCCTCAAATTCTGACAAAAGCTCTAACTAAATCTTCATATTAGAAATTAGGAAGGGAAAAATCAATCAGCCTTTTCCTACTTTGGGATACAAAGGATTATTTTAGAAGCAGACACTATTAGAAAGATGATGGTGGCCGACCCATCGGAATTGTCATGTTCCTTTATGATATAAAGAAGAAAACATTCTTGCTCAGTGAATTCTAGTTATTCATAGCACTGAACAGAGAAGAAAAAATATATATGTTTTGCAATTAAAACATAAAGTTTCACCAATAGGCCACATAATGGATCATTAACCAAAACATCCATATGCCGAAGCCCAGCAGATTTAGCAAGCCACTGAGTACAGATCATTAGCACTAGAGATAATGGCCATTGATTAAAAACTGACACATTGATCATTTATTCCAGCTTTTGATATGCCTACGGCTTCTACCCAATTCCTTGCAGTCCCATACAACACTTTATCTCCTAGATTATGAAAACTGTAGTTTCAGCTCCATAAACACACATCCTTAGTCCATCTATTTAAAGTACTGATGCAGCATGTCTGTTGAAGGGTTACTGCCACATAACTTAGTCATAAAATCTTGCATGCCCCATGGCATGACTTCCTTCAAATTATTAAATCACTTTGTTCTTTATTTATTATTGCAATATTGTTTGTCCTGCAATAGCTAAGGTTATGTTTACATTACCAACATAGATACATCAAGGACTTGAAAAGCTGGCAATCTCATGTTAGACTGAAAGTCCACAGACAAGGTTTCATTTGATAACAGTTTTTTTTTGTTTGTTTTGTGTTTTATTTTAAGATACTGTACTGAGAATAAAAACAAAATCCATCTCCTACTTATTTGGCTACAGCAACAGGGAAGGAAATAATTACCATTTCTATCAAATCACTTTCACATACACATTTTTCTAAATTAAGAGTTTTATTTCCTCGGTCATTTAGTTGTATTTTGAAATTATGAAGCAATTCAATTCTCTAAAGCTGGCCGCTATATTTACATAATGGATCCACACTTTATGTATGGAACTTAGTGTTTGTATAAAAGCATTCCTCCTCGTACATGTAAGTGTAAATAATCACCATTTAAAGACACGTTATGGGCATTTCTCAACCTTAATACCCATACACAAGGTTTGAATACATATTTAACACAAAAATTAATTAGAACATTAAATGAATAATGTAACATTTTGTCATAAATGGCTGATCCTAGTACCTATGCCAATCTTATCAGTGTTTATTTAACCAGAAGAGTGAGTGCATTTGCAGATATAAAATCCCAATAAAAATATAAAGATAATGTTTAAATCTTAATGGTAAGAACTAAGATTTAAAATACTACTTTTGCAAATAAAGATTTCAATTTTGACAAGATGCATATTCAGATGCACAAGGCATCCCCATCTGAAGGTTTAAGCAGAAAGACAACTCACCTTCAAAGAAAGTGGAAGTAATTTTTGCTTCAGACACAGTACATTCCTATACAGTTCACTTTATTAATATATTAGCAGATCTACAATAGGAGTTTATATAGATTAATAAAAAGGTTATATGGATTCCTGTACCAAGTCATCTCAGAAATCAAAATATTTTCATCTTTGAAGAACAAGAAGAAACTTGAAGACTCTACATATTTCAGGGGAAAAAAAAAAAACAAACATTTGAGTCATGCTCCAGAATTCTTGTTTCTATCAAAGTATAATTTGTAAGTACCAATATAATTTAATGTATAATATACTTTTATTGTATGCAGTCAACTCTGATTACATGTGGAAATATTTATCTGCAGTCTGAGTTAACTCTTTTTACAGTTAAACACAGGTATTTTGCAATTACTGCAATACACCTATACATTCTCTACTCTATGGAACCTATATCTAAACATTCTATATATTCCTATACATTGTCTACTCAATGGAATCTTAATCTAAATTGATACCCTCAATTAAAATTGCTACCTTTTGTCCCTGATGCATTTCTTTTAGAATCTTTTCTGTATCACCTCCCCTATGACCTTAGGTCTTTAAAATCACAGACAAAAGCAGTGGGTGAGATATTGAGAAGTCAGCCAATATATTGTTCTGCACAAAGGTTTCATCAAAAATACCTCATGACATTCCATTGCTTTGAGCAATCTTATCCACGATGCTTTGCCATCTCTATTGTTGGAAAAAATTTCCTGATGTTCCTGAGTGAAGGATGTCTTTAATGTGTGTTACATCGTTATCTCCCAGGATGATACTTGCCTTTCTCCACAGAATAATTACATTCTTCTTGTGCCAATCCCTGCTTAAAAACGATCCCCTGCTACTCCACCAGGTTGATCCTGATACCTACTATGCAGAGGTGGAACACTATCCTACCCCTGAGGAGAACAACTGCCAGTTTTCCTCCTGGAAAAAAGCCAGTCTGTTATCAGTTGCTGGTGTCCCCACAGTTTTATCTATTCAACCTTAGAAATGTACTTTTATATGCATCCACCCAGTAGCTCCTCAGCCTCATCCTAAATAAGCCAATTTGCCACTTAACACTTCCAATAAAGTTCTCTTCCGCCTTCCTAAGTCATCCCAACACCAGGCTAGTTCCAGAGACAACATCTTCTCTTCCTAGCTGTCACTTGTCTGGAGTTGTTGACCAGAGTATCTTCAAATTCAATTCAAAATCAGGATCTAGGCTCCCAGGTCCAAAGTACAAAGCACTTGGTACCCTCCAAAGTACGACAGGCAGAAAGAGCAGCCAGCTTGACTCTCACAACACTGTGCTTTATCACTACTACAGCCTTCTGTGTTGTTGTTCCTGCAAGACTACATTAGGTTTCCTGCTAATCTTCTCCTTGTTAAGCAGGCTGTAAACATGGCAGAAGATTTCCCCCCTGCTCCCTCGCCCCCATGTCTGAATTTATATTCCACAATGTATGGTTTGGTTATAAAAGCTTTTAGAAATATTTAACTTAGTTAAAAATAAATGCTTTCTGAAACTATTCAGGGCAATGAAAGACATTTACCTAAATGATTAACTTGCTTCACGGTCCAGCAGTTGCATGACGTCAATCCATGAATAAAAAGCAGTGATCCAAGCAAGGCTGTATAATAATGTGCTAAAAGCATGGTTACAATTAGGCCATTAAGTATTTATTGTCAAATAACGTCAAACTGATTTGCAGATCACCTTTAAGTAACCAATATACTCTACCGTTATCCTCCTCTCCGCCTTTTGTAATGAACTTCCTCTCCCTAACACTTGTCATCATTGAGTGAGGAGATTCAGATGATGACAAATTTTAAGAGACAGATCTTCAATTTGTATGAATCGATGTAGCTCCATGAAAACGAGTGAACAGTGTCTGTCCACTCTAGATGAGAATTGGGTGTTGGTATTCTGTGAAAAAGATGTACAGTCTTTCAAGTCTTCCAATTTTATCTTTCATTGCCTTTTTTTTTTTTTTTTTCCACAATTGCTTCTAATTGGCTTAAGCATATACTACCTAAAACTATTAGGAGCGCATATAGTGACTTGCAAGAGCACAAATCACAAATATGTTAAAGAAACATACTCCCACCAAGATAAGTAACTCAATTCTACGAGGAAAAATTCTTTCCTCTTTCCTTGCTCTCCTCCTGTGCCACCTCCTCTCCCATACTTCAGAGCCACTATTACACCGCCTGCTCTTTGCTGCTTTGTAAGGACAGGATGCTCCAGGAGAGGATCTTCCTTTGAAAGAGAAAACGGACAAAGTTGTACTCAGCGCACTTGCTTGCAATTCTAGACACTGTCATAGTCATTCTCCTGTGCTGTCCCATTTAAGTCACTTGAATCTGTTTGGAGTACCAGTAAAAAAAAATACACTGGGATGGTGGGTGGGAAGCGGGGAGGAGAGTCCAAGTTCTATTATAACTTTCAAGCACATAATTAAAGTCAGATTCACAAACCAGGTGCTCCAAAATATCCTAGTAAGCATCTTTAAGCATTGTCAATTAGCAAAATATTCAAAAATATATCCCTCCTCCCATTTCAACCACACTTCCTATCACCAGTGGAGCTGACAGATATAACAGCTGTTGGATCTGGGGAATCTAGCTTCCATTCCTTCTTTATGCTATTTGACTTGATTTAGAGAAATACATCTCTCCTACGTACTTCTTGTCAACAGGTTATTACATTATTAAAGAAGTGGTGCAGAGCATGGATAATATGGGCATCTCAGTAAATTTTGCACAAAGAAGTAGATATAATTTTAAAATCACTCTATGATTGTATTTCAAGTTGGAATCACTAGTCACATTTAAAATTAAGACTTTAAAAATTCCATTACCACTGACAAAAAAAAAAACTAGTTGATACTATTTTTTTTTCTCCTATTGCTGTTTAAAGTTGGTTTAGTATGTTGTTTGTGCCTGTTAGCTAGGCTAAGAAGAAACTGCTTAGAGACCTTGAGAGTAAAATTCAAACTTCTTTTGTGAGGTTGCATCTATTTCCTTGTCCAAAGGAGCTACCAGGGGACCTCCTTCATGCCTCTCCACATGGCCATGAGATTAAGGTCTTCTCTACAATACCCAAGGGAACACTCTAGAAAGCATTTTAAAATTTAAGTAGATAGTTCAAAAGGAAAGCATATTGCACTGGCAGGACCCACCCATATGCTGCTGGTGAAGTAGGTTAACCAGGGGCTGGAAAATTACCCCTTTGTAGTACGGCCCTTTGGATGGATCTCTCTGTGCTATTCTGGAGATATGAAAGTGATTCAGGGAAGACCTTAATTGATCCCAGAGCTTGGTGGTGTCTTGACCCAGAGGGGATAAGAATTGTGACTACAGGAGAGAGGGAGAGATGGGCAAAGCATTAAAAAACATTAGGTTTTAAGCATGGCAACGGTGGGATCACATACCGCTATTGATTACGCATAAGCTAGAGGCAGTTGTGAAAATGAAGAATTTTCCTGCTTTCAAAACTGCTTTGGAAAGATACTTCTTTTAAAATAAGTTGCTTTTAGCTTCTCAGTTGGAAACACAGCAACTTGACAAATAGTTGTGCTGGCAGGATGCTCAGGCTTGGCAGGAGGTGAGAACTACCCGACTTGAACTGTCACTGAAATCTGTCTTTCACCAAAATACAGTTTCTAAGTCACTTGTGACACCACATACATGCTGACTCAATCAAGTCCAAGCATTATATTTTGGATATTAAAAGTTCACTCCAAAATTAATTATTATATATTTTTTCCTGATATACTATCTCAGGCCTGAGCATGACTAGCAACAAGCTGCAGTCTAAATAAGTCACACCAGAGAAGCAAGTCTAAGCTAAGTAAATACAAGCCCCTGGGCAACACTCTTGACTTCATTCAGGTGAAAGTCATACTGATTAACCTTGTACTGATAAATCATCAGTCACAGGCTATAACCACTCAAAACCTGACAGTTTAGTCATTTGACTGTACTGATATTTAAATCAAGTGAACGGGTAAAAATTATGTTTTTAGAAAAATCACAGATTCCTGCTCTGAAATAAAAGCAAATGCTACATTCCTGCCAGAATCACAGCTGTCCTTCCTTGAAATCCATTTGTTCGCTCTTGATTTCCTTTCTATCTTTCATTTCTTACACTGTTTTATATATTCTTCCCTAAGGAATATGGACCTACCATTTGCCAGGTGTGAACTCGAAAAAATTGTTTTGAGATATAAACATAAGAAATTATACTGCTCAGAATTTATTGTCTGAATAACTCAGCTGAATAATCTATAAAGGACACAAGAAAAAGCTTTCCATGAGGTAAGAATTAGAAAAAACAGCAGACAAGTTACTTGCAGTCTAAAACTTATGTTTACCTAATATACACCTATTCACTCATAGTAATAAGTAAATGGTTACTGATTAAACTTACATTAATATAGTGCTATCATCACCATGGTACAAGGTTAACCATATGGCAGCATTCATAGAGTAAAACTACTACTGAAAAAACAGCAGCCTTACAGCAAAACAAGTATCTCAGTTTTATCCTGAAATCCTAGAACAGCACTTCTGTCGAGAAACTAAAATTACTCCCACTGGCTTCTCAATTACACTGATGAGATGAGGAACAATTTTAGTTTGATTACTTAGATGTTTGATGCAGACAGAAATGCATATTCAAACAACTGTTATGAAGAGACAGAAAGTTACACAATACTTATAAACAACTTAAAGAGAGCTAATTTATGATTCATACTCTGTTGGAATATCTTACAGCAATCTTACATAGAAGCATTTTCAAAACAAAGATATTTTATCATATTTTATATCATCCAAGAATATCCAGCCCTGCACAATCATTATTTTGGTTGGTCAATCATTACACCCCAATTCCCATTACTTTCATTACTATTTGTAAAGGTTAGATAGTAGTACCTTTACAGCTCATTAATTTCTAGATGTTTATTCAACTAATTATAATCACCCTTTAAGCAGATGCAATTCATCACATAAATAAATTGGAATCTCATTTTTTCTCCTACTTTGCAAACAAGTCAGATGAAACAGATTTAGCTCTAATTTCATGAGGAGATCTTTGTTTAAGATGAATGTAGCAATAGAAAAAGCATTTGCCTATAAATATGAATTAGCTGGGAATCACTGTGATTCATCTAGCTCAATATGCACTGTGACTACTTCGCTTCCCTCTGTATGCCTTCATAGACTATTAAATATTGCAAACTTCGTGGGTTGACTTGAGCCCATGCTTGTAACCTTTAGACAGGATTCATATGCTGCTTTTTCTTCCTGTTTGCTTTGATTAGCTCTTTCTCAGCTTCTTATCACACCCTCAACAAAAATACTGTCAGCAAGAAATGGGTCCACCTGACGATCATTCAGCTTTTGCAAAGCCTTGGTCATGACTACCTGCATTCAAAACTGGAAAGTAAGAAAGCGGCACTACTAGCACAAGCTCAAGCAGAAAAGGAGATTAGAAAAAATACAATACAATAGAAAAATAAAATAAAATAAAATAAAATAAAATAAAATAAAATAAAATAAAATAAAATAAAATAAAATAAAGTAAAAGCTCTGCTTTTACATCATGGCTGATTTCTCTTGGAAGGGTGTGCAGCCAGGAACCTGGGGAGGCCATGAGCTGCATCAGGTGGGTCCCAGGCAGTCTCGGTCATCTGATTAACGATACCTCTCCCCCCAGTTTGCAGTAAGATGGACAGAAACTAAGAGGAGCATCTGTGAAGGGTAATTATATATATATTCACACAAACCATATCCCAAATACATCCCTCAACTCCTCTCTGTGAAATTTAGTAGGGAATTTGCCTTGGCAGAAGCTGAAGACTCAAACACAATAAAAGTAAACAATAAATGGAAAAGTCTTACCAGGAAGATGACTAGGAACAAAGACAAAACTGATTTTAGAGTATTTACTTTGGCTTTGTTTAATTATTTTTCCAGTGCTCAGCTATGATCCGTGTTCTGTTGGAAGTAGCACTTTTACAATCAGCATCTCAGAAAGGTATTTCTGTTTACTTGCATCTATTAACAGGAGATAAATTGCTTTCCTAACTCTAAATGTCTGACAAGTTGGTTAATGGTGCAGTTTATGCTAAAAGAAAACAAAAACAAAAACAAAAAAAAAGACATAAAACCTCAGTGTCTGCACAGAGTAGCAAAAACGCTAAATGAATCATGGCTCCAAAGCATCGGAAAGATTCTCCTTGTAACGAATGATAGCTCCTCACATACCACTAGCAGAGATTATATGACCAGAACATAACTTTTGTTGGCCGCTTTTAAACAAGAATCAAGTAATATGTCCTCCAGCAAGCTTAGTGGACTTTCGAAGATAAAGCATAAAAATAAGAAGTCAAAGATTCATAATTCTTAAAAAATATAAAAGGATAAAATTAGCATAATGTGAGCCTCACTAAATATGTTTATGCACCCCAATAATTCATTAAGTCACACAGGATCATAAACTGCAACACACAATTCGCAAGTCCCACTGAAAAGCAACTACCCTGCAAATATTTTATGTTCTTCTTACACCTCATTGCATAGTTTTTAGATCTCATTAGCCCTACTAACAGGATCTCCCTAGTGCTCTGAAGTCACTTCCTTTGTTAAAAGGAATACTATAATGCAAACATTACAGATATGATCAAATGGTTTGCTGCTGAAATTTCACCTGCTCTTACTGACTTTTTATGACTGCTCCTCAACATTTTCAGAGTTTGGGAAACTGCGTGAATAAACTCAACCTATTTTTTAAGCTTTATTACGTACAGAGAAGTTTCCAGTTGTAGACAATTGTACTGATGAAGCAACACAAGGTATTAACAGTTATTCCTACTTTAGCCAAGAAACCCAAAGAGGAAGTTAGTGCCAAAATTCCCATCAGTGTACCTTAGAAAACGGAGTGTAGTTAATCCATCAAAGGACTCAAGTCCTTCATCAGAAATATTTCTAAAACAACAGCACAGTCAACTTTCTACAGCTCTTCTGCACTGATTCTTGAGCTTTTGATATTAGAATTCTCCAAGTACCTGAAATATTGAGATTTTAGAGTGCTCAGCTTCCTACCTAACAACTACACTAGTTCAAGATTCACAGATAGATGATCAAGCACCACGTCTGCCCAAGGTACTTACCTCAAACCAACAGGATGGGGGTCCATGTACAAAAAGTTACCTCAGCTTCCTGTGAGGTTCTAGCAGAGGTGGGGGTAGTGGCAGTCTCCCCTTTGCATCTGACAGCTTTTTGGGAACAAGAGGAGCCTTAACAACAGATGATTTTTTCCTGTTTTTGAAGGAATAATCAAATCTCATGGGCATGGTTTGTAACAAGATGGTTTGCCATACAGAAACTCAAGGTATCATCAGCTGAAATAATTCCAAGGTATATTTCCATAGGAGCAGCAGAAAGAAAAGCAGAAAGGACATGGAAAGAACAGGCCCTTACTATACAAGCACTCATTCTGTGACAGGGCGAGTATAGCGAAACGGCCTGTAAGGGCTGTTTCCTACAGCTGCTTGTTATTAAGTACCTGCACTACTAGAGAGAAATATGTCTGGCTGTCACCCCCTTGGCTCGTCTACTGCAGAATGAAACAGCTTCAACAGCCGAGCTCCCTACTGCTGAATGAAAAAGCACCAAGAAAGCCAGGCACTCAGTCTCCAAACCAGCCCAGGATGACCTCTGTGCTATGCAGAGCTACCTCTATGCTCTGTGCTACTGTTGTGTTGGGCTGGAGCCCAAACAACATGGCTGAAAAGTGATTTACATCTCTGTTAGCTAGCTCCACATTGATTTTTTCCTGCAACATATCCTCCTCCCATCCTCCAACCCCACAAAAAGGAGATTAAAAAAAAAAAAAAAAGAAAGAAAGAAAGAAAGAAAGAAAAATCAGTGAAGGTCAAATTCTATCAACATTGTTGCTGAAAAGTTGTAGATACGAACCAGTAAGAAGAAAAAATCATCATAGCTCGCTTCTTTTGGGTTATTCCAGTATTTACCCATGCTTATGGCGAAGTGAGCAGGCCTCATCTAAAGCTTACTGAAATCAGTGTGAAAGTCCCTCAAATCCCAAATGATACAGATATTTTAATCAATCTCTTGAATGAAAAGGAGGGTTTAAAAGGCTTTATGATTCTTTCATCTTTTAAACAAAAACAAAAGAGCCACTCTAAATTTGTTGCATGTGCAACATTACTGTGAATTATGCAGTAAGACAAGCACCTCCACCAGTCTTTAATATTAAAACAGTCACAAGCACAGTGTTTAAATCATCTGTTTAAATGTCAATATCTTGTCTGCTTCAGTAGCTATGCAGTTTTTTGTGTCACATCTTGTGCCCGCTATTGATTAAACGATCACAATTGCTAATGAGGAAGCAAAAAGGTGCTATTTTTTGACCTACACTGAATTTTTAACTCTGTTATTTCAAACCTTAAATTAATTTTGCTATTTTAAAAAATCAGTATGCTCTCTACTGTACACTCTGAAAGTTATAAGGATGTACATGACATTACTTCTCAGCAATCCACATTCATGTCCAAAGAATTTTTTCCTCCCTTCAGTATTCAATTAACCTTAATGAATTGCCCTACCACAAACTGTCAGTCAAGCAGAACATAATCGTTATGAATTAAGTTCTCAGAAAGAGTGAGTCCTAAATATTCGAGTGTGGTCTGTTCAGCTTCATATAAACAGAGGTAAGGAAATGAATAAGTAGTTGAAGCTCATAGAAATAATGTTCTGGAGGCACTGGCCAAGGAAAAATGCCCGCACAGAGTGCTTACTTTGTGTTTCTGTAGATCTGTGTTCATTCTTTAATGAAGATGATAACAAAGATATTTAACCATCTCATCCTAAAACTAATGTATGATACATGAAGATGGGACACCAAACTAATGCCCATGGCATATGTAAGGATGACAACTTATACCTCTTTTCAAGCACTACCTGTCTACCCAAACAATATCTAGGTTCTAATTAATATTTGCAAACAGAAAAAAAAAAAAGAAAAAAAAAAAAGGCTTTGACTCCTGTTGAGAAGTAATCTAGTAAGCCAATGCTTTCTAGAAGCTTCTCAGAAATAAAGAAAATGGGTATAAAAGATTTAAAACATTTCTCTTTATTTATAGTATAGGAGGTGAGTTTGTTGGACTTAATTATTTATTATACTCCAACACAGTGACTACTGCAAAGGATTTTTTTTAGTTTTAATTATTTTTTAGACTCACTGTAGGATCTTACCTCTTGATTCTCGCCTTTTGGTAACTCACTCGGCAATGATTCAAAGAGGCTTTTATGAAAGAATGTATCAAGTTGTTTGTTTTCTCTTGTCAGAAGGATGATCTCTTAATAGTTTTTCTCAAGTAGAAGTGTGAAGATACATTCACAGTTAGGTCCTAGATGCCTTAAACGGGCTTTGTAGTACAGGAAAAGTGTGTTTTGTAGAGAGAATTGATGTGGGCGCTAACTAAAGTCAGCTAGACGTTGATTGTTTGTCTCAAGTCCCACATACTTTGGACCACAGAGGTTAAATAAATGCAGTCCAGCATTCTTCAGGTTCCTGGCAGCAGGTTCAAGGAGGAGATTGGAAGAAGAACACTTAAAACATAAACAAAAATTTTCAATCTTTATTCACCAATATTATCTATGAAAATATTAAAAAGCAGAAAATACAAACACACTAATTTTGAGCAGTATTAACAACTTCAATTAAGAAAAAAGAATTAAGTCTATTTGGAAAAGAACTGACTCCTCAAGTCATAAACAGCTGTCTTGCACAAGAGCTCTGAAGATGGCATTGGTAATTCAAAAGTGACACAAATAGACTAAAAGTCTATTTATACAAGCTAAATATTTATTCTGAAACCAAATCTAGTCCCTGACACTTCTTTCTGTAAAGTCTGGTTCAAGACATAGGCATAAAAATGAATTCTTATGAGTATATGATATAAGGCATAGTGTAATGGTTGTGTTTTACAGCACGCCACTTAATTTTAATTTTTAATTTTACACTATAATTTTTATCTTCTATATATAGAAATATATAGTATAATTGCCACTTCTGTATACAGAAATATACAGTATAGTCACTAACAGTGAGCATCAGACCAGTAAGTGTGTATCAGACCTCTAAGGTGTTATTTCTACCTCCGATTGGTCACCAAAGCAGGGGGTACAGTCCCTCTCCTCTCTCCTTTCGGCAGGTGTCCTACGGACAGGGTGGGACAACACTGTGTTGAAGACTCAGTGGAAAATATTAAGAAACTGTAGCAAGTGCAAGAAGAGCACCACACAGCAACTGCAAAAATCTCGCCCGTGCAGAAAGTAGCCCTAGAAGGAGCTATGCTGTAGAGTGTCTCAATTTTGTACCACGATGGCTGTCTCCAAATTTATGTGACATAGTGGGCTTGCTCTTGGCATTCATAGGCTCCCTCTGCTTGACATAATTTCCCTCCAGTGTGATCTCTTTATTATTGTGTTTTCTAAATCCATTCCTGCTGCAAAAGAGCATTCACATTGTATTCCACCTCTCCTTTCAACTCCCTGCCCCAACACAGGATATATGCTGAAGAGCACAGCCCCTAAACTGGTTGAATATAGTATATAGTAAGTCACTGAAATAATAGGAATGGGAATGGGAATAATAGGGCTTCATACTATGAACATGAATATATACTATGAATATACTTTAAGCAAAAATCATAACAAAATATAGTAAAAGAAAATGCAGTGTTACAAACACTAAAGAAACAGTGAAAGTCTGTGGAGGGATACACGGTTCTTTTTTTCCATCTTTGCTCTCTTCTGTAACCTCTTTCTTGGAAAAAAAAAAAAAATATATCAGTCATCAGCAAGGAAGCTTCTCTGTTACCATCCCCAGAGCTTTGGCAGGAAACAAGTAAAGCAAAGATGCTTAAATATGCATCAGTCAATCAGACTGCTTACATTTCAGTGTGTGACAAATCTTTTTCAAAGACTATATATATGCCATGCACATTAAAGATGAATTAAAAATGGAGGATTTAAAGAGCTTAACAAATTACTGAAAAAAAATGTTGCCAGGAATGCAAAACCTTTAGTTTTTTACCTAGAGAAGCTTGGTGAATTTTCTGATGTCATAAGCAGTGTTTCATGAAATTTCATACTGTTACAGTTCTAGAGTCAGAAGACAAATTGTGAAATTGATTTTCTCAAATTGCAATGGAAGAAGTCTTCACTGCTGTTTCATTAATTAATCTAAAAATTTTAATGCTTCAACACAAATCCACTCTCCTAAAGCTTCTCCATGGAGATATATTGGCTTAAAATATGTTTGAATCATTCAATCATTCTCTTATTCTCAGAGATACACATCTTTGCATCATATTTGTGATGAATAAACCTGATTATGCACAATGCTTGATTCATTTATCCTCTGTTCATAGTGATAATGCATTTTAAAACATTATCCTATTCAGTAATAATTGAATGCCAGTCACTACATCACTTATGTTTATTTGTGCTATGGTACTGAATTTGTTACATACAAGATTTTCATAAATACACTTCCATATTTCTAAATTTTAAACATGAAAAGTATCTGCTATAATTATAATTACTGAAAGCGTAAAAGGCTCAGGACTTGAATACACATTCAGGTGTATTAGCAATAGTTATAAAGATGCAAATCATATAAAAATATGTAGAAAAGGAGAAAAATATACTTTTTTCATTTTCTGATGATTCCACATTGATATCTATTCACATACAGTGGATTCCACTACACTGATGGTGTTCATCTGAAGATCTTGTCCCATGACAGGCTATTATTTGTGTAGCAACTTTGAATACAGTATGTGTGTATTGCTTTATCTGTAATTTTAAAAGGAAAAGGTAGAAAGAGTATGTGAATCTGCAAGCCCAAAACAAAATTTCCATCAAATAGAAGTTAGGGTAGTGCATATGCTATTATACCCATCCAACTTGAACTAGCTAGCTGTGCCAGATATGGTAGCATGGGTTTTAAGCCAAACTAGTAATTAAGTATTAACTTATGAAAACTCTGGGTTTTTAGCTCATACTGAGGCCAGGCTACTACATTATTGTCACGATTTCTGTTATTTACAGCAGCTTGTAAGTAGCATATTTAGAAGATATCCCCACTGTTCATAATTCAGATTCTAAGTATAGTGATTTCAGTGAATCTGAAGTTACCTCAAACTGAAATTCTGAATGAAGATATATGAAGGTTTTTATGGAATTTTTTGTGAGGCTCAAAACTGCTCACAGATGTCCAGCTTCACATTCACAATGAGCCACTTGCATAAAACTAGCAATTTTTTGTTGTCTCTCTTGGTACCTACTCCAGAATTGCTCTGTTATGCTGAAAAAAAATGTATCTGCAAAATAATTCAACATTTTCATAATGATGTTGTCAGGCAGTATTAATTATTACCAGATGCAGAATAACTTCCTCATAATCCCAGAGGTAACAGTCAGTGACCTGTTACTCCACTTGGACTGACCACAAGTTTATGTGGTCAGACGGGATCCACCTGAGGGTTCTGAGGGAACTGGTGGAAGTGCTCCCCAAGCTGCCTAACCTCTGTATCAAGGCAAGTTATGGAGCAGCTCGTCTTGAGGGTGATCACGCAGCATGTGTTCAACAACCAGGGGATGAGGCCCAACCAACATGGGTTCATGAAAGGCAGATACTGCCTCACCAACCTGATCTCCTTCTGTGTTCAGGTGACCTGCTTAGTGGATGAGGGAAAGGCTGTGGATGTGCTCTACTTAGACTTTGGTAAAGCCTTTGACACAGTCTCCCACCGCCTCCTCCTGGAGAAGCTGGCAGCTCATGGCTTAGACAGGTGGCCTCGTCACTGGGTGAAGAACTGTCTGGATGGCCAGGCCCAGAAAGTGATGGTGAATGGAGTTAAATCCAGTTGGTGACCGGTCGCAAGTGGTATTCCCCCAGGGTCTGTGTTGGTCCTCCTTATTTTCTTTAGCGGTGATCCGGATGAGGGGATCAAGTGCACCCTCAGCAAATTTGAAGATGACACCAAGCTGGGAGGAAGAGTTGCTCTGCCTGAGGGTAGGAAAGCTCTACAGAAGGATCTGGACAGGCTGGATTGATGGGTCAAGACCAACTGTAAAAGGTTCAACACGGCCAAGCGCCAGGTCCTGCACTTGGATCACAACAACCCCATGTAGTGGGGGTAGTGCTGAACATGAGTAGTGCTCATGTAGTGCTACGGGCTTGGGGCAGAGTGGCTGGAGGGCTGCGTGGCAGAGAAGCATCTGGGGGTGTTGGTTGACAGCCGGCTGCGCATGAGCCAGCAGTGTGCCCAGGGGGCCAAGAAGGCCAACGGCCTCCTGCCTGGTATCAGGAACAGTGTAGCCAACAGGACTAGGGAAGCGATCATTCCCCTGTTCTACACACTGGTGAGGGTGCACCTCAAAAACTGTGTTCAGTTTTGGGCCCCTCACTACAAGAAGGACTTTGAGATGCTGGAGTGTGTCCAAAGAAGGGCAACGAAGCTGGTGAAGGGGCTGGAACAGCTTACAACATCTTACAAGGAGCAGCTGAGGGAGCTGGGGTTATTTAGTCTGGAAAAGAAGAGGCTCAATGGAGACCTTATTGCTCTCTACAACTACCTGAAAGGAGGTTGTAGTCAGGTGGGGGTCAATCTCTTCTCCAGAATAACTATGGATAGGGCAAGAGAAATTGGCCTCAAGTTGTGCTAGGGAAGGTTCAGGTTAGACATTAGGAAGAACTTCTACACGGAAAGAGTAGTCAAGCATTGGAACAGGCTGCCCAGGGGAAGTGGTGGAGTCACCATCCCTGGCAGTGTTCAAGAAACAGGTAGATGAGGCACTTAAGGACATGATTTAGCAAGCGTGGTGTTGAAGGGCTTACGGTCGGACTCCATGATCTCAAAGGTCTTTTCCAACTATAACAATTCTCTGGTTCCACGAGCTACAGTGGAGGTAGGAGATATATCACTAGCTCTAAACTTCTATTCTTCACTCATGACATTTCAAAAGGTAAGTCATTCTTCTGTCTTTGTTATAGTGATTAAATTTTTTTATAGGAGTGGTTGCATGTAGAGAACAGCACTAGTGAGAATCTAGTGCAGCTGAATACTGACTACAGACTAGAATCTGCTCATGCAGTTAACAGGAATTGAGTCTGAGTAAGAGACTTCTAGCTTGTCAGCCATTTACTGGGAGAGAGGATAGGGAAAAGGGGTGAATACTAACTCAAGTTCCTCAACACAGATAAATTTTATTAAATAAAAATATAGAGCTAGTGCATTAGCAGTGCATGCAAGTGAGAGCTGCTATTCAGGAGTGCAGTCTTGAGCCTTAAGTGCATTAAAATGTCATTATCCATACTGGCCAAAGTACCTTTTTCACTTCCTTCAAGCCTTTTTGTAGCCTATAATTACAATTAGGCAAAGACATGTTTATTGTCACAAAATGTATGCCACCGGCTCACACTAATGTAATCCAAACATTAGTATGAAACATTTTTCCAATTATTGCACAGACTCCCTATAGTGTTTCAAGCTGCTTTATGACATTTTAAACTCTGCATATAATATGGTCCTTTAGAAAACTGCAAAATCTTTCTATTTCTTTCTTATGACCTGAGAAAACCTAAATCTATTAAAAGCACATTTTCATACCAGCAGGATAAAAATGTTTTTACTACATTTATCTTCAAAATTGGTGGTTTTAAATAGTGCCAAGAGATAAATAACCATAAAATATAACATTAGTGTATTCAAATGACGTATGACGGGATGTCTTTACACCCTTTCTTTTTTTGTCTGTTTGTCCCATTACAGCTATGCAATCATTCATCAGCCACTGTGGCAAGTACTGTTGCTGTGGCAAGCAGTGTTCCTCCATCCTTATTGCTACCTCGTGTGAGATCTGAGAAGGAAATCATACAGGGAAAATACATTCTGCAGCAATATAACCTGTATGTCCACACTTGTATTCCTGATTGATTTTCTAGCAACAAACCTTTAATATTTAAAGAGTTTTCCTAACAACTTTATATATGACTTTTTGAAGTTGTGTTATAGAAGAATTTATTTAGCACATAAAAAGGAACTAGCAATAGCAGTTTAAATAATGAATTATAACCATAACAAAAAAACAAGTTTCAGCTTGGATGTAAAATTCAGGTGTTACACTCAGCTTCAGTAATTTAATTCAGTTTCAGCTTCTTTGTATTTGGAGCAAACCCATGCTTATTTAGCATCTCTTTGTTGAACTATTTGACCTTTAAGCAGGTGATCTTTTTTCCAATCAAAATATCTAATCAATAGTATTAGAATCAAAGAAACTTAAAATAAATTTAATTCAACAGAAATACGGTAAGAATATACCTATCCATGGCAATGCCACAATTTTTACTAAGAAATTTTACTAAATTGAGAATAATTAATTTGGCTAGTGGAGAAAATCGAATATGGTGTTTTAACTAGTTTCTCCCTTGGTATAGTTCAAGTGCTGTCCTTTTTAAAGGATATCATGTAGTCTTTGAAGAACATAAAAATACTGAAACTGATTATCAGAAGGCTAAGCTATTTCAGGAAATCTGGCACTGAATTGCCTGGATTACTGAAAATTGCATCTTATCGTGCATTCCAGCAGGCATTCATTGAACACGTTCAACAGAAGTATGTTCTCTGACGTATTTTTAAAAAGTTTTCTTTAAGGATTTGAACAATAAAGTTAAGCTGTGCAACAAGAACTGGAAAAGTATGAACATTTCCTTTTAAAAGATAAATTATTTTTTGACTATGTGGCTACTGAAAAGACTAAAATGTCTGGATGTTGTTTATCTAAATTATGAGTACGTTCAAGGAAACAAAATGCCACAATTTGGACCATCATTTCTGACATACTGAGTTTGGTAAACATACCTTTTTAAATCACTCTGTCAGATTGAGAGCTGCTTACTCATACAATTAGTATTTCATTTCACTGAAATTAATAGGAGTGACCTCATGAGTAAGTTCCCACCAATGTAAGCTGTCTGCTGATAGGAGGTATTTCCTACTTTCACATTTAAGCCAGAACTCTCTATATATGCAGCATTAGTGGCTTCTGTGGAAAGAGTACATGCTTTAAATTTTGTGTGTTAAATACCTGTGAGTCAAAGCCTAAATCCACAAACATAACGAGTCAGGAATTCATTTTTAACTTTGAATCAATTTCTGAACTAGGATGGGCGAGGAATCTGACCATATAAAGGAGAAAAGTGGATTAATCAGGATGGGAACTTTCAAAAATTCCTATTAAGGAAAGGGTAAGGAAAACTCAAAAACAAAGCAGAAAGGATACTCATTAGCATTACAAATTCATACGGACATCTTATATTGACATGCACTTATTGCTGTAGTGGTTCTCAGGAAATGTCTCAAAGCAATTTGAAGGCAGCCTGTTCTCCATAACAAGTGCCAGAATAAGCCAGAAGAGCTGAAATTATAAATTGTCACTTTGCAGTGTCAAAAAAAATTTCTCCAAGTCTAACACCAATACTTCACTCAGCTTGCCAACTATGCAACTCTAAGATTTTACAGCATTTTGTAGTTTAAATGTTTGGATAGGAAAGAAAAGACAAAATACACGTTTTGGCTAGACTTACTTAAAAGATCAAGCAGATCCCTAGGATGCTGTGAAATTTATGGTGTGTCAAACATGTAGAACATACTACAGCATAACCTTTAAGAACTCCTTCCCAAAATGAATGGCAAAACAAAAACAAAAGTTCATGTCAGCCTTACAGAAGTAACATTTCATTTATATCATCAGGAGACAAAGACTATTTCACAAACTTATTTTGAGAGCAATTTATGCTAATATCATACTATCAAAATAGCCTTAACAAAACAAAAATTATATTTGATACCAGTGTCAAAAACAACTCCTTGCCCCACCCAAAATGTAGTCAATACATTAATTTTGAACAGGTATTTTGAGCATTTTCACCAGCAATGCTAAATAAGAAATAACAGGCCTGCATTTTCCACATTTTTCCCTCAATTTATTAATAAGTAATGCAGTGAAAGACCTGCATGTCCAGCATGCCTGAAGGAGGAAATGTCATAAGCCACAGCAGCATGGGTAGGCAAGAGACCATTTGAGACCTACAGGAACTGCATGTGTTTGAAAAGTTTATTTTAAAATTATAATAACACAGTATGTTTAACAAACTCTCAGGGGAAAAAAAAAAAGAAAATCAGCTGTAGTTGCTCCAGATGACCATAGTCAGTAAACTCATTTGAACTGCTTTCCCTGTATAGCTTACATTCGGCAGGTGTGTTATGTGGCTGAAAGAAATGTTACTGCTCTAATGTGTTCAAATTTTTGGCATTAGCTCTGTATTTGCACATGAGAGTTGCAATAGTATGGATTGGCATGCATTTGTGACCCTAGCCAATAGCAAATTCTTCAAGTGTAACAGTAAATGAAATCTTCACCTATTTGTAGGAAAAAAATGAAAAGTTGCAAAAAGCAGAGATGTTAGTATAAGAGATTCAAAGGAAATTCTTAACATAATTTTTCATAGGGGTTGGTTCTATGGAGAGACTCTAATTCCAGTGACATGTACCAGTCATGGTGTGTCAGAGGAGCATGGTGTGTTTTTGCAGCAGAATAAGAAATGCAATCTAACTTGAAAAGCAAAAAATCAACCAGGGCATGACTTAGCCCCATGAGTCAAGGCAGATGAAACTTTATATTGCAGTAAAACAAAATATAGCTTCAACTTCTAAATTGGCCTAATTGTACAGATTTAAGGCGAGGGGAGAGGGAGTAGGAATTCCACTATTGGAACTTAACTATAATCAACATCTCTGTTTGTAGGACCCTCTTCTATCCTCATTCAACCTGCAAGGACGCCCAGTTACATGAATATATCTCAAGAAAAATTAGGTCTAGCTACCAAATATTTAGAGCAGGATTAAAGTTCACTGTTAGATGCTGCCTTGTGTTGTTGAACAACATAGAAAACCTAATAGAATGATAAAAGTATGGCGTTTACCTCAGAGATCAGGAAGACCAGTATCACAGCCTTATTACTGCTCTCCAAATAGATCACTTACATGCTGAATGTAAAAGAAATTGATTCAGTAAACAAATTACATACCTTTTTAAAAGTTTCTTAAAATTTATTGTCTTTGTCAACAGTAATTTTAGTGTAGTCTCAAAATTAACATTATTTTTCTTCCTTCATAGATGACTTCTCTGGAAGCATAGAGCTCATCTTTTTTTAAAAAAAAAAAAAGTTTTAAAACTTTTAAAAGTTTTAAAACTTTAAAAGAAAGTTTATGAAAAAGAAAAAAAGTAGTTATTTTTGTGTAAATTACAACCACTAAACCCAAAAAGACCAAAGTCTCTCAGGAGAAGTAACATTATTTTATATAAAATGTGTGCACATATAAAAGTTCTACATACAAAGAAGTGTTAAAAACACCCACATAATGAATTTTCCCACTTTAATTCATTTTGCTACCCCTATCTCCCTTCCTCCCTCTTTAACATGTTTGTGGAATTGTCAGTGTGTTTCTGTCAAATTGTGTTCGACAATGTTGATGCTTAAATTGAAAGAGAATCAATTTACTCATAAATTAGCTCTGGCTTATGCTAGCTAGAAACAGCATCTGCACTAACTTAAGTCATACGCATATGGGTTATCTGGACTATCCAGGTTACAGTTGAGAGCTACAGAAAATAATCACAATAAAATCCTCTGACAAAATAGAGAGAAAAAAAATGCAATAAATAAATAAAGTCCTCTTGGGGATTTTTGTTTTTTAATCTTAAGCACAAACCAGTTTAGAATAATAATTTTGTATCCTCTGTGATTCATGTCTCAGTAAATCAGACACCCTATCGAAGATGTATTTCTCATTATGGAAGTTTTGTTTTTTATCCAGATGCTATGGTCCACAGAAGAATATTCTGATACTGACTGCAAACAACCACCATATAGCCAGACTGACCTTGCTATCTTCGACTTGTTTTCTTGTTACTGTCCCATAATTCTAGTAACTTAATCATTCAAAGTTTGATGCATACAAACTAAAATTTCACAAATCATTATCTGAATTAATTTTGTCAAGGAAGCTTAAAAAAATACAGCTAGTGACTAGCTATTGAAAGACGTAATAAAAACGTGATAGTTACTCCAGAAACTTCTCTGAAAAAAATGTGCATATTTTCATCTTAAATTATAATTTTACATCCTGATTAAACAGGAAATACAACGCACATGTTCTTACTACACATACTTCAGGGACGTTTCTGAGACCCTATTACATAAACTACCCTCCTCCAGAGATGTATCCATTTAGATCACGTTCAGACTGACATTAACTGGGGATTATTCTGAGATAAATTTGTTCGGCAAAATCCCCAAGATATTCAAGCTTTATGATTCTGGATTGCTCAGTAGCCGAAGTCTCCCCTTATAAATCGCCTTATAAAAAGACTAAGAGCTCAAAAAATTGTCCTGGTTGCATTCCAACAGTTCAAAGTCACAATATGAAGTTCGTAAACAGAATATGCATCAGAAAGCTGCTCTGAAGAATGGTGACTTCTTATCTTTTAAAGCAAAGATCTATCATTTGGACAAGACCTCAGGAAAGATTTCTCTCCTGCTGTTGTATCAGAGCAGTTTTTGCTAACTATCAAGTTAGGCCGCCTCAGGCCACTGATTCTGGCTGCCAGTGCTGTTCTTTTTTTATCCCATATTCCTTTTAACAGCAGTTTCGCCCTTCTTTGTCTGGATCTCAGTTTCTCCCCATTTATAGGAAAAAAAAAAAAAAAAACACACACACACACACACACACACAAAACTAAAACTCCAAACAAGAATATGTATACACTGACCTGGAAGCATGTATATACAGATGTATGTAAAGGAAGTTGTAATGTTAGGAACCCAAAAGCCTGATTAGAACATGCAGGAAAAAATGGCTAACAGGATTAGTCAAACAAAGTCAAACATATTTTTGAACCCTAGGAAAGAGCTGTGCAGCAAGCTAAGCAGTCTCTTAGAATTTCTGGTTCTTTTAAATGGAAGTATCAGCACACTTTCGAATAGCTGCTCTGTCCTTAACTGGACATCCCAAAGGTGAAAAGCACAAGCTCCTTTACCTCCTTCTGATTTAAAGAAGAAATCAGAAAACCAAAAAAGGCCTAAGAAACCATTTTTTTCCTACTGCTGTGGCCCAGTAAGTTACTCTTTATATAGATGAAGTTCAGTGTGCAATCAGGTTTTTCAGAATTTGGGAGTAGCAGAGTGATTTCCTTTCAAGGACCCAAGCAATAGTGCATGTACTCTACGCTGCTGTAAAGCTCCGATTTCAATTCTCCTGTGGCCAGTATTTGAATGTTTGGTGTCTGAGCAGATGGAATGTTTTACGGCAAAGCTTTCATTCTGAATCCAAAAAGCATTGCTTTTGCTTGTGGTCAAAGGTGAATTTATTCCCTATGCTGGCTCTGTCCTGAGGCTCTCCCTAAGCAGGTTCTGTCAACTGTGCTATGCTTCTGCCAAATTACGTGATGATTTTGTCATGCAGGTTAATATTCCCCAGAGATTCAGCTTTAATCGAATGCATAAAAGCAAAGCATTGCTGAATAGCACAGGAACAAAAACATGTTTAAAGAGCGTATTTAATGAAACACGTTTGGGTTTTAAAATTTGTGCATACACAAATGTAAAATGTTTACCACAACTCAAAGACTTTTTCTTCCCTCTGCAAAGCAGATACTGCAAATAGTTATTCACACACCTAACCACCTTTAAATCCTCGACATTTTTTGTTGCCTAAAGGTAATGAAAGGATATGTTCTTCCTATCAGAATTTATGCTTTGGAGTGAAGGATTGAGTCCAGTAAGGGTGAATTTTAAGGCTGTTAGCTCATACACAATCCCCCCAACAGTATACCACTAAGCAGAATTGTATGGTAGCCTGAATAATAACCTACATAATTTCAGGATAAACAGTTAAAAGTGAATGACAGTGGCAGGAGATGGGTCAATGCACAGATATAAAACGTCTGCTCAGGGATCCAACTCCGCCAGGCTTTTCAGTCTCTTGGGATTATACAGTGATGAAGATGTTGCAACTGGCTATCTCACTGAATACATGCATATGTACAAATATTTTGTGTTGGGCCTGCTGTAGCTGTATAGGAATAGTGTCTTGTACACAGAATTATTCAATAAAAATATTAATAACATACTAGAAATCAGAGATTTTGCCAAATTAGAAAGTAATATGTCTGGATAGAGACAATGCTGTTGAGGGAAATTGCTGATGTTGATGACACGTGTCTACAAGATACACTTTTTCATGGCTTTTTACTTCACATGAGCTCCAGTCTGTCCTATGCAGAATGCCCATTTGCAGCTGGATGCCATTAGTTATGCTCCTGGAGTGTGCTAAATCTTCAAATCTAAGTCCTGGTTTCATCTGAAAGGAATCAAATTCAGGCACCCCATAAGGTCCCCACAGTATGAACCACTGCACAGTAACTGCAATGAGAAAGAAAGAAAAAGAAAAAAAAACACACACTTCAAACACATTCGCTTGTTTCAAACTAACACACAAAGACGCACCCTGAAAGTGGCATGCACACTTAGATGCATATATGACATACAGAAATAAGCAAGTTTCTGGCACAGACTGATAGATATTGTTCAGTCTTTTCTTTGTGAGTCCACTCCCCTTGTTTACTGCAACTCAGCATAGTCTGTCCAGATTAATTTATTTAGTATTTTTCTGAAACTTCAGTCTAACTAAATTTCTCGTTCTTCTAATAACTCCTAGCATCCATGTTTTTCCTCCATAAAAATTTGACCCTAGAAAAAAAGGCTTATAATTGGAAACGATTTAATTAGCATGGAATTCTGAATACAGAATCGGATGCTGCATATGCTAGTCAAAAAAAAAGCTTCACACTAAGCAAGCTAGTGTTCTGTATTAACAAACATAATTTGTAAGGGAAAGTATGTACATTTAGCTTGCAAACTTACCAGATATACCAGAAAACTTGCCTTGAACAAATAGTTTCTCCATGCTAGTAATATATATGTTTTATTCCTCATCAACAATAGCAAAAATCATCTTTAAATATTTCTTTGATACCATATGGATAATCTTGAAAAGGAATGTGTAAAAATACTGCCTTCCAAATAAGTATCTACTCCCTACAAAATATTCTAGTATGACTGAAAAGACTGAGAAACAGAATTTTAACATAAAAATAGAAAAACAATGAGCTAGAGTATTTACTTATTCACACTTATTGTAGTGGACTTTAAAGGTTAGGATTTAGGGAGATTAAGTATTTATTATTCCAGTCTTCAACTTGTATTTAGAAGACCCTATGCTTATTTCCAACCAAAAGATATTTTGAAATAATTTTACTTCATTTTTTTAGCTCAGGTTTATTGCACATTTCCCAAAAGGCAGATTACTAGAGTCCTCTACAGCACTTACTAGCCAGTAGATATAGTGTATACTATTTGAGTTTTACATAGAACAACTCAAAGCAGGGCAAAGATGCACTTGTAAACACATCTTCCCATTTGATAACCTTTGCTTATATTTGCTTTGTAATTATGCTTACTGAGCTTCATACGCATGCAAAACTATTGCTTAAACTTTTAAAATTTTTCTTAAGCCAATAAAAGTTTCAAGCAACAGTTATTTCAGATGATTAGTGTAATGGCACAGTACCATAGCAGATGTTCCAGGAAATATTTTATACTTGAGGATTACATAGTATAACTACTTCTTATAAAAAGCATCACAGTTTATTCCTGAGAGGTTCAAATGTCTGTTGGGGAGTAAGGCCATGATCTCTTGGGATGTCTTCATTGGTTAAGCATCTGAGAAAAATCAGCATCTGGGTTTAAGCTTGGAACTCTACAATGGAAAACAAACTCGACTTTCTGTATGCATATACTGTGTCCATCACCATAGCATTCATATAGACATGCCCACTTATATTGCAGTGCAGGAGCGGAATATTAAATAGTTCTGCCTAGAATCATCTGATGATTAAAAATAATTACATATGGGACATAGTGATATGGTGAGCACTGTCATTGAAAAATTCCAGCCTATAGGACAAATCCAGAAGTCTTTTCAGCTGGCAGCATTGCCAGAAATGAAGGCAGTCAATTTTAAGGTGAAAATGTTTTCCATGGAGGTTTTAATAAAGAAATAGAATGAAAATGAATTTCAAAGTAGTACAACAGTGACAAAAGCTAACATTTAAAATGCAAATCTGCTAGTGTTGTGTGACACAGTGTGAGATATCTCTCAAAGTCTTAAGGTTGACTAATTGAATTGCCATTGATAAGATGTCACTTAAAGAGACATCTCTGCAGTGAAACATGGGTTTGCTGTAAATGACCTGTCATTAGAGTCATGGGTAATGTCCGTGCCCAGACTGAAAAATATTGTAGCTCCTAGCAATATGCTCAGTAGGAGCTAAAACAGCAAGAATAGTTAAGAAGTCAGCATACATGAACCACTAGAGAATTATGCCTCAGGTGCTATGTTAATTTACTTGTTGGAATACATTAATTGAAACCAATCAATAAAGCTGGTGGTACAACAGAGAGAATGCAAAAGAAGTAATTGACTGCCACATTTATTCATTTTAAACTTGGAAAACAGAAATAATTTAGTCTAAGATTTTTCATTTGTGTCAATACAGATAACGTAATTAATTATTTATCTTCTATTCTTCCAAAGCTAATTAAAATAACTATGATGTCTTTCAACAGCTCCTCTGTAAACCCCAGACTGCTAATTCTGATTAGCACTTAGGTTGCAAATAATGAAGGTGAGATCTATCAACTGATAAATTACAAAATTTTTGCTACTACCAATAATGCCAATAATTTGGGCATACTGAAGTCAATTATGTATTTTAATTAATAAAGATTTGCAAATATAGATCCTTTTATTTACAGTATAATAGTGTAAATAATGTAAAGTATAAGGTATATGTGTATACATATATACATTTACATTACACATTTGAGATATTAACAATGAATGATAATAGCTGAAGACATTCCATCTGCTCATTCAGTGATAAAGACTATGTACTTCACATTTCATTTAGTCACACATACTTGGCCAACTTTTGAAGTAAAATTGTTTTGCATATCTTGATTGGAATAGAAGTGTTGAATAGCTGCAATTCCCAGGAAACAGCAAAGACCAATATATGGATTTGATTTATGGATTCATGGCAGTAAATCTAGCGAATGTGCTAGCCTTTTCAGGAAATCCTATGGCTACAGTCTTTCTTTTTCTTCTCTTTTCAAAATTGTGCAGCTCGGCTTCTTATGCAAAATGCACCAGATGAAACCTGTGGATGACTAAAATAACAACTTGTTCTGGCAAAGCCTTGCTTGGTACAGATTTGTGGCCTAAATTCCTTCTCCAGTTCTACTACAGTAATTCCAATTTCTTCCCCCTTCCTGACATGGTGGAGAGCTGTGTCCGTCATCAAGCCCACTACATTTCCACATCTTCCCCCAACACAGGCCAAAGTCACTTAAAGGGACAGGCCAACCAAGGAGCAAATGAGCCAGCCTGGATGGATTAGGAGCAGCTTGGTACTCATTAGCCAGCCACTAAGTACATAAGGATTAGTCATTCTGCAGGACAAATAACATAACTATTGAGTTTATGTGGATATTAATTTCAGTTCTCTTCTCTCCTCCTTTTCATTAAATTTGTAGGAACTTAGATATCTAAGAGCTCCATCTCTCCATCAAGTCTAACTGAAACTGGGTAGTAGATTTCAGCTTTCTGTGATGAGTTATAAACACAGGGTGACTAGCCTTGGAATTACTCAGGCTTCTTTCTGTATCAGTTCAGTGCGTGTGAGAAGAGGACAGTACTGATTTGTCTAAATTAAAAGATGGGAAACTCCACGTACCTTGGACCATCTCACTATGAAACCTAGTGTAAGTAACACTGTGATTGAGAGGCATATTGTGTATTTTTATCCTTTCAAACACATTTATTTTTAAAAACTATAGTTTATTAAACATGTATAAGTAAGCAAAACGTACCCTGCCCTAAACTAGTATGTGTCTTAAAAAAAAAAAAAAAAAAAGAACATTCCTTATCAAAGTGAGACAGAGTGCACAATGGATGAAGGGATAGCGGCGTTATTAAAGACATATGAGAGCATCACTTCTTCAAACAAACCTTGCTAAAAAAATAGAAAATAATAAAAAAATTTTGTATAGAGATGACAAAAGCCAATGGAACCAGTGCTTTTGGCTGTATTTTGTGTTTATGTTTTAATACATAATAATGTATTGACTTCTCGCTCGGAAAGAAAATGCAAGATCTATACGCAAATATGTTGTTTCTGTAGGACATAATACTTGAATGTACTTAATATTTGAAGTTTACATTCAAAGAATCATAAATGGGTTCATGATTTATTTAAAAGTTCATGAGCTTTAGTGAGTGAATTCTTCATCATGTTCTGCTTACCACTTTATGACTAGAAAGATGTTATTTAAGGAACATTAACCTCAGTCTTTGACTTGAATCAAAACTTTTATTTTTTAACTTTTTAGAGTAAGTTATCTTCCATGTAAAATTACAAAAAAAAGTAGATTTCAAACACCGTGTAAAATAGCTACCTATTAATCTTCCCTACCAGGCCTTCCACATTCATACTATCTAAGCCTGCAGATCCAATTATACTCCAAGATTTGCTGCTCAACCATGCTGAGATTATTCACCGGCCCTCCAGTTAGACTGTAATGAAAGGTCTGTAAGTGCATTTACACTCAGAGAAATAAGGTATAAATGCTAGCATTGAAATCATCTCTGAGTTACATGCACAATGATAAACAGTGCGCTGACAAATCACATTACTTCCTGCTATTTTCATTTGCATATTTGGACTTCTTAATTCTCAAAATTCGGCACAACATACATTCAAGGTGATACAATGCTTGACCAAGAGACCTCACAAATAAAGTACAAGTATCACACTAAAGATATTTTCTTCTATGCTCAGCCCCAAAGCGTGGCTTCAACGTGGATCTGTGACTGGCTTCTGTAAAGGAAGTCTCAGCTCATCCCCACTTTTTTTTTTTAATAAGTTTGATATTTAAAAAACTATATAGTACTGTAACTGCATTAACTTCTAAGATTATGTTTTGCGCAGGATTTGGCAGACTCTACTTCTCAGCAGATTAAAGGATAAAATGATTTCTGATACTCCAGTCTTCAGAGTATTTGCTCATTGCTGTACGTAACCACAATTTAAAAACAAAATGAAACAAAACAAAACATGTAAACGTTTGCCATAGGACCTTAGTCTATGTGCCAGAAATGTCAGAATGACAGTTCTCAGCCTAAAGCTGCTATTACTCAACTGCAGGAGTCATTCCATTTTCTGGCAACTACAATTGGATGTTTTTTCTCTGGTGAAGAATGTACTGGTGGGAGGTACAACTTACTTACACTGGCATAGTCCATAAATTGTTTTTTAAATGCTTTTAAGGAAAAAATATCTTTAAGAAAAAAATGACAAAGTACTATGCAATATACTTCTTATCCTTACTTTCTTGCTGCATACACGCTGTAACATTTTACAATTCAGGAAGTCAGTCAATTTTAAAGACAAGAGACAAATTTAGGAAAATTCAAACTTTTTGTTTCTCTTTGTGCTATTCCTGCGTTTCAGAGAATCTAGATCTTTGGTGTCCCTTGAGGATCTATTCCTATCGACCTAAAGAAAGCAAAACGAGGTTTTATCATTATAGGTTGAAGTCATACCAATACTATTTCCTAAGTTATTGCTGTAAAAGCTAACATAAAATTGTAACCTGATATGCAACTAGCTGAGAATAGCACAAATACCTTCCAGAATCATAATCGATTAGTAAAATACACTGTATTAGTGAACTGTGTTAACATACATGGGCTCTTTTGAGCGGTTAGTGCAGTGATAACCTTTGGTCACCTAAATGTCTTAATGAAAGCAATGGACTAATAAAGGTGGAAGAAGATTTCAGTGACACAGACCTGAGTCTTTTGCCTGCTGAACTAGTCAGGTAAAAGGCCTCCATATTTATATTTTGCATTTGCTACGATATTATTATTATGTAGACAATTTTCATGGAAGCCAGTGAAAATTGCTAGCAGTACTAATGCAGCCATATACCTAGATTTCTTTATATACCCATCAGTTTTTATTCACGAACCCATGACAAACAGGTAATGTCCATTCTCTCAGCAAACATCATCAGTTCTTCAGCAATGCTCTATTGCTAAGCAAACAGAGATGCTATGTTTGTGAATAGAAATTTACATTAATGGTGATGTGTTTGTGTTTGGTATCGCATTTCCTGGCTTGTTTTGCATTTGTTATTTCTGAATTGCACCACATTTTCTTCTTAATGGTCCTTTTTTTTTTAATTTAAGCTGGAAAAGAATGCATTGAGGGCTTGTATATATTTGTGTGGGTGCTTACTTTTGAACTACAGTCATTTTACCTTAAATGCTCAGAACAAAGCAATTAAAATGCTCCTGTAACTCATTTGAACCTTTTCTACCCGCTTGTGAGGATGGTGCCACATCTCTGCTACAGACATAGAAATACCCGAGTCAAAGGTAAAATACTGCCAAGCACAGAGGATTCTCAGAAACAAAGCAGGAGAGAACGGGCTCTGCAGTCCTACACTCTAATAATGGCAGTGGCCTTTCAGCCACTAGAGCAGCATTTTACATGTTTTATATACTTATACAGGCAGTCCTTACCTTTGCAGTTTTCTAAGCCATCTTAGGAAGTTATGAAGAAAAAAAAAAAAAAAGTATGTTTGCAAAAGTATGTGCTTCCACTACTCTTCTACAGAACTATTGGCAAAAGCAGTATCTGTTCCACTAGAGGGAGGAGCAGGCTCAGTAACTGAATTTCCAACTAATATTCCATACTACCTACAAGAATAGACTTATTTTTATGTGGAGTATCTTCTGTTGTCACAAAGAGCTGAAAGCCCAAAACCAGAACTTGACGGTACCATTTGGACTGAGAAGTATATGTTATAATACTAAAAACAACAAACAAACAAACAGAAAAACAACAACAAAAAAGCTTTCCTGCATTAGAAACTTAGAAGAATAATCCCACCTGAGGGCTATTTGGCTTCTGCATGCATTTTTAAGAAAGAAGTGTGATGCATTTTTAATTACAAACCATGTCTGTCTTATAATGCTGCATTTCATACTCTTTTGATAACTGGATAAAACTACCTGAAACAGAGCAGCTTGCTTCACCTCTGGCCGAGGGCTTTTCACAAATGTTGTTCTTCATCTATTCTGCTATTCTTCCTACAGTGTTTTTTCCTATCCCTCTTCTACTGATAATGTTTGGTAACAAGATACTATCTTCTTCAGAAAACAAAAAGAAAGAAGCCTGTTGGCATTTGAAAAGACATATGAAACTTCCCTAGGAAAAAAACTCCATTCTGAAAACTGTTGAAAACCTCTGAAAACTTTAAAGTAACTACTCTGTGATATTTACTGTTATTTCAATAGACAGTGAATCACTCTTTAAAAGTTTTGAAATGGCATAAGGCCCTTTGTGCATTTGTTAATAGAAAATACAATTCTTAGCAGAATGGATATATTTAGGAATGTGTAGATTATGAATACTGTTTAAAATACAAAGATATTATCATTTCTAATTCCAGATATTTTTCTGCAAAATATATTTGAGGTAGAACAGAAGTAGATACTACAAAGGTTCTATTTTCCCTAAGAGACCTCATGAACTATGAAGCTCCTTGTGAGTGTCTGTATATGCACCTACATAAAACTATATGGCAACTTACTGGTACCAAAAAAAAGGATTCAAATCATTTTGAATTAAAGCATTAAACTATTCTTAGCAGTTTTAGTTGAGACAAGTCCCATGCACAGTTACTGCAGCATAAAGGAAACAGGCTCCTTAGAGCCACTGTGCCTAACGCAGACAAGAAGGGCTGCAAGTGAGTATGGCCTTAGTCCGAGTTGTCCACCTCACCTGCCGGAGAACAGCAGTACAAGAAAATGAGAACATTTATAGAAAAGCTGAAGCCC
Source organism: Nothocercus julius (assembly GCA_013398735.1). Lineage (NCBI taxonomy): Eukaryota > Metazoa > Chordata > Aves > Tinamiformes > Tinamidae > Nothocercus > Nothocercus julius. Next base: position 4,435,205 of record VZSV01000027.1, on the reverse strand, counting down.
AGCATACATGCCTGCTTTTCTCACTCTCTGAAAGTAGCTAGGCTGACATGGAAACCAATATACAGTCTGCCCTGTTGTACAGGGCACTGTGTGACAGGAGGCACCCGAATGACTTTTGTAACATGCTCATCGCCATAGCACTTCACTGTCATCTAGCTGGGTATGGCTAACAGCTAACATATGTTTGAACTTTCTACGTTTAAATAAAAAAAAAAAAAAAAAAAAGAAAGAAAGAAATGTTATTTTATCCATGCAGATAGGGGCACAGCAAAGAGGAGTGCTGTATTCAGAACAGAGGATAAGTGATTCCTCAGGCGACCAGTCTCACAGTGCTGCAGAATAGGAGCTCAACCCTCCCCCAAAACTTTTGCCTCTTCAGAGGCTGAACTCTACTTCTACTGTATCACGTTCCATCAGGCCAGAAGACAGAGACATTTTATGCAGAGCTTTACAAATTTTGTTATCTTGGGCCAAAGACATTAAGTTCCTTGGCTATTAGGACAGAAAAGTTGAATTTGATGTGATACAGAGAGCAGGGTCAATATACTTGGGGTAGTCCTGGGAGGAAGTGTGCATGTGCTGCATGATTTTATACTGGCCAGCATTTCCTAAATACTTGGGCTTTCTTGCTTCTCATTACTGTAGTTCAGCCAAGAATCAATGACACTGAGTAACTGAGCTCAGTTGAAATTTCCCTGCCTTCCCAAAAGTGACAGACCGCATCTGTAGTTGCTTAGTTGCTCTTGTGTGAAAGTTTGCATCATGCGCCCAAACAACATTTTATATTACAGTTAGAGTAAAATAAATCAGAAAAAGTTTTAGAGATGTCTTTGATCATCTTAGCAGATGAAGGCAATATTCTTTTTTTTACCAAACTACAAGGAATGTTTGGTGGTCAGTTTTATTGGAGGTTAATCCTGATATCAAGATAGGAAGCCGCGTGTGGTTTGTGATTAGAGATGAGCTGTAGAGTCATACACAGGTCAGGGAGAAGAGTAAGAAGCCTGGATTATTTCACTATTCCTAAGGTCCACTGACTCCCTGTCTGAATCTTTTGATCTGTGATAAGCAAATGAGCATAAAAGCTGTAGGGCTCGGATTTCACTCCTATTACCAAAAAAAAAAAAAAAAAAAAAAAAATTATATTTTCTCACCTGTGTGGGACTTTTGTTTTGTTTTGTTTCTTTTTTTTAAATGGATGAAAAGTTCCCTCTTTTGATCTATGTTGATTAGCACAGAACTTGCTGTGTCAGTCAGAGTTGCTTGATGTAAGACATCTGGGTGCTTCAGCAACACTGCATTGACAGTAAATTATAAATTATCAAGCTACTATAAAATTTCACACTAAAATTTATGTATTTTGCTTTACAGTATTCAGCATACTTCAACATAGTATGATCAAAATCAGTTTTGTTTGGATTAAACTTTCAGAGTGATACTCACTGCTACCAGCTGTATAAAGTGAAATGATTTCACTGCCATGAAATAAAAGGTAATAAATACAAAAGGATTATTTTATTTGTACTTAAAGCTATTTATCAAGTGAGACAAACATATACCCATTATGCCTTGTCCTAAAATAACCTAAGGAAGGCTGTAAAGATATTTCATTGTGGAAAGATTTAGGAACTTAGAATCAAAGGCCAAACGAAGCATTTTTTACATATAAATATGTATCTATGGTCCCAGGTAATAAACAAGAGATTTACTGTAATGACAGCAGAAACAAACTCTAGGGAGATTTAGGAAAATCATTCCTAAGGAAAAAGGTTACAATACTTAGTTTAAAAACATCTTACATGCAACTTTTAGACAACTACTGTTGTGAATTGTGTTTTAACAGGGTGAACAGGTTGTTCGCACAATTGTGCACTGGGTATCTCACATGTGACATTAAGCGATGGCAGTAAAGGGAGAAGTAACAGCCTAGCGAGGAGAGATAAGAATAATTTTTTTTTTTTTTTTTTTGTGAAACAAGAAAAAGTTATCATGTAGTTTCAAATCTCCATGCAAGAGGAAATATGTCTCAGACTTGTAATTGTTTCTCCCCTTCTTTCCATTCTCTCATTCCTGTCCTGTTATTTCCAGAGGAATTGATCCTATCAACTCATAACATAGCCTAGATAGTTCAGAAGTCTGCCTTGCTTTCTTGCATATTCAGCACACCCAGTCCAAAAGAAATTATTGGCAACAGTTATTTCAGTGTTTTGTTTCAATGCTATGGGAGGTCAAACTTGATTTAAGTACTGTGCTTTAATATTTTTTAGACTTTGTGCACACATTTTTTCACGAGCATTTTTCCCTCAATTTTAAAAGCATTCAAAAGTGCTACTAGCTAGAAGTACTTAACTGCACCAGGGACTTGCCTAGGAACTTAATTGGCTTCATTTTTATTCAAATATTTTGCTTAGAATTGTTTGCAGTTCTACAGATCATTTAATTTTCCTGAGCAGAACTGATTTTATTTCAGTTGTCAGCTATGAAAATTCAAATGTGGGTTCAAAGAATCAAGTCATAGCCTTATACTCCATTTATCATTAATAAAATTCTTGATAAAACTGGCATGTATCTGAGGCATAAACTTCAAGAAGAATTCATCCAAGTTACAACCACCAGTGATGATAAATGAGAGTGAAAGGGCAAAGTCTGACTTTCAGATTAAAAGCTGGGCATGCATGATCGGCAGGAAGAAACAGTTTGTTATTTAGTAAATTGACAGTTTTATAAGGAAACAGAATGGATATACAACTCTATTGTCTACCTTTTCATAGCCAAATTCTACTTTATATGATCTTCGCTTGCTACAAGCAACTGCCACTCTTATTTGGATTTCCGTATTTGTACAAGGCAGGATAGTGCCTCATACCCATAGTGGACCTCAGCCTATAGTTTGGTGATCTGTTTCTGGATGGATGTAGTTCTGGAGGATCACTTTACCAATTTAATTTTTTTGTGCTTTTTAACTCGACGTCTGGATGTCTCTTAATGAGGACCATAATGCAGTTCCCAAAATCTTTTTTGTTTGTTTGTTTGATGAAATACCACACCAAAATAAAAATAAATAAATAAAAAGACTGTGGCAACTTTGGGCATGTATGCTTACAGACATCATCACTGTAGTGAGTTTAATACTGTGAAGAGCCACTGTGAAACTTTTGCTGGCAATGGAATCCTAGCTTACCAGATCAGTCCATTTTTTTCTTGTGCTATTTTTAGGAACAGACTTATTTTTGTGGGAAATAACAGAAAAACACACATTTACATTTGCTTGTGTGCCTCATGCAACTGTTTATTTTCCCAGTGAGGGCACTGAGAGTGAAATACAGATCAAAGGAAATCTATTCGCCTAAATTGAATAAAATAATAAAGAAAATCCACATACAAATCGCTACTTTTGTGTTTCTCTGTTCAGCCTGAAAATTTCTGCTAGAGGAAAGAGATAATGGAGAAGTTCATCAGCTAGGAAACAGGGCAACTCCACTGCAGTTTGAAAAAAAAAGGAAAACGGCTTTTGAACTCAGAGCTGCTCCTTGGGCAAAAGAAAGTCCCGGGATCTGAGGAAGGTTAAGATCCAACCTGGATCTCTTCCAGGTTGAGGGCAACTAGTAAGCTACCAAGTCATATGGCTGTTTCTTCTTATTCTTCTTATATCAACTCATTCTGTTGATATAAGGATCAGCTTACATGGATTCTGAGGAGCAAAAGGTGAGTTAAGTAGAGGAGGAAGATAAATACACTCAATGTGCTCCCTGCTGACAGAAGAAAGCAACAGGGCATCTGGAGAAATAAATTTACCTTAGGAAAAGGTGAAGAAATTCTCATGAAACCTGGAGCAGAAGTCTGTGAATGGAAAGGCAGACAACCCAGAAGTAGAAACTAAAAAAATGCCCTTAGGAAAGTTATACTGAGCTGACCAGGAAATGCAGGAAGAAGGTACAGACTTGGAACTAAAGATGCACCAGACAGATGAATGACTGGAAAAGCTGGCGGAGAGAGAGAATTAATTAAGACAAAGGATTGATGTGTTTGGCAGACAATAAATTGATGGTGCAGAGAGAGAACTGATGAGACTCATGATCAGAGGACAGATAGGGAATGAAAGATTTATGGACTCAGCAGCTCACAAAGGTAAGATATTACAGGTGAAACACAGGATATTAGTGCAGACTGAAGGAAATATTTTATTATGTCCTTCTGTGTGCTGAGTAAGAATGGTATGAGTTGCTGCATGTTTAACATATATGCTAAAGATGTGTAAACTTGCTTTATAATTTTTTAGAGGTTTCTTCAGCTTCCCTCTCCATTCTACTTTTTTTTTTTTCTTTTTTTTTCCTTCTTTTTCAAAAAGGACATCATGTTATCATTGCAGAGGAGGTCACATAATTAGGGGTGTTTCTCTTCATATACTTATTGTATAATGTATCACCCTGATGACCCTAAGATAAAATTGAAATTGCATAAATTATGATTGAGGGTATTTTTTCTCTATGATACAAGCAAATCTGTTTGCAAATCCATTCAAATTGGTTGAGTTATAATGTTAGGAAACAAGCAAAGAGACAAAAAACACTAACAACAGTCTCCTCCTGAATCTAGAACCAGTGTTAAACCTATAATTCCATAGGGCTTGACATATACTTGTAAAAATAAAGTTTACAGAGAAGGCTACCTCAAAATTTTAGTCTTGATCTGCTGCAATTTGTCCTCAATAGAAGAGACTAACATATTATTCAAAGTTCTCAATCTTATTTATTAACAAGGATGAAGTTAAGAAAGCAATGAGGTTATATGGAAATATAATAGTCTATTAGGACACATGCTATGTATACAAACTGGGATACTTCATATTTCTTTATTTGTATTTTAAGACATGGGAGAGGTTGGACACCTGTATTATTTAATTCTTAACTTCTTTCTTCAAAAGTTTGCAGGCCCTACAGATGAGCACATATACTCATATTTGTTTTAACTTCTATCCCCTGCTACATGGAGTGCATGGCAATGTGTTGCTTACAGCCAGACTACTGGCTGACTGTCAGGACAGAGAGCACACTTAGAAGGGCAAGTAAAGAGGTGGACCAAAAAAAAAAAAAAAAAAAAAAAGGTTTCTCAACCAGATTCATTTCTTGATTAAGGGATTCCTTTGCTGGACAGTTGACTCCATCCATTCAGGATGTGAGACCATGGGGCTCCTTTCACGTAAGCGTTCAAGAAAACCTTAAGTCCTCAGCTTGTAGTTTTTTTCCACTTAACCTGCTGAACATTTATTCATTAAATCTGCTAATTTTATACATAGCCTTATGCCACAACAAACAAGCCACAGACCCCAAACACACACAAAAAAGACATCTCTGATCCCTGTCCCAAATACTTCACCACATGTAGAAAGTCTGTTGCAGGTGCCCACCTGTACACACTGAAATTTCCTGCAATTTCCTCTCAAAATCTGAGTGTCCTCTGGCTAGCATCACTGCCTCTATTGCTTAGGTGGAAGTTCAGATAGGCTGACACCTACAAATAGGCCTTGAGAAGAGTCATAGTTTCTTTAAAGAAATTCATACAGACTTATGTTAAGTACTATGCTTTTAGTCTAAATTCACTTAAAGCAAAAAAAAAAAAAAAAAAAAAAGAGTTCACAAAGTAAAAATTGAGGATAAAACACAGTTATAAATTAAGTAAATAGTCTCAGTAAAGGAAAGCTACAGGATGCACAAATGCATTTATTTCCTTCTCAAATGCCACATCCTGCCTACTGCCTATCAGCTAAACCTAAAGATACCTATGACATGATGCTCAAGAACCAGAAATACCTCTTCTGTCCACTAGTCTGAGAAACACAGGTCTGTCACAAGACTTCTTTCCTCAAAGATGCTTCCAAGACACATGCAACACATGCAGAATTTGTCAGTGTATTCGCAATAATCAGCAATTTTAAAGTTCTCTTTTTATATAATTAAAAAGTAATAGTCATAAACCACTGATATACCTTTACAGACCCCAGTGAACAGGAAGAATACAAAATAATGCACAGTAAGTTGTAGCTAGTTATGTTAAAATTTAATATAATTTACATGCTAATTTAGGACATATTCACATCCTGCATTTCTTCATTCAGCGTTTTGTTCCCCTGCAGTTTGCACGCTCAGGTGTTGCAACACTGTTACCGTCACCACACAGCAAGAGCCACTTGCTATCACCCCTTCCACATTAAAACACGTAATAATAACAATAACAACAATAATGAAGCACTGCAGCGGTTCCCGAAGACACCGCGCTGGCACGACCGGGCCGCGCTAGCGCGCAGGACGCCCGCAGCGCCCCGCACCTCCTCGGGGGGCTCCGCGCAGTGACCGGCCGCCCCGGTACCGCCGTCGGGGAG
>VZSV01000027.1:4408052-4422390 GCA_013398735.1 Nothocercus julius | reverse complement strand
GTGAGAGATTTCTGTTCTTGATTTTTGAATGTGAGAGAGATATCACTGTTGTGATGATTTCTAATAGAAATCTCCAAGGTTATATAAATATATTCTGGAATTGGAGATCTCAGCATCAGATGTTAATGTAGATAGAGGCACTTAGGTTTCTTTCAGACCTCAATCATAAAAAAAAAATAACCAATAACTAACCAATGTGCTATATTAGTACATGCACAAAGATGGGAGGTTAAAATGAGTTTGAACAAAGTGTGGAAAATGGGAAAGCATCATGTATCCACTTAGTGAAGGCTGCAGGGAAAAGATAATGTCAGGAAACAACCGAATGAATGAGTACACAAGAATGTTGGAGAGAATAAGAGAAACTTTAAAAATATTTGTCAGAGTCTAGTATAGTAGCAGGGAGAAACTTCCTAGGAAATGGAGAAGAAAGCAAAGCCTGAAGAATTGAAGCTGTTAAACTCTTTAATTTTATTTTTAAGTTTCCTTTTGCTGTTAAAGAAAACCAGAGAGTTCCTGTGAAAATATTATGGAGCTTCTACGAAAAAGTGAAAAGGTATGCTAATAAAAATTGAATCTATAGAAGGCATCTGTTACAGATTATATAATATTTTATTTTAAGGGAGGCTACAGAGGAATATATATTTTAATGAGACCCACTGACACAAATGGGGAGAGAGAACCCATGGCCATTGATCATACAAGCAGTTTGTCGCACTTACATCCTTAAACCATAACAGCTAGAGCAACCTGACAACTGGCATTTTAGTTTGACACATAAGCTTGGAAAGGGGTTTCCTCGGTCATCAAGTCAAGCCTCCGATATTAGAGGAAACCCTGAGGGTTGTTCTCCAATTTAAAACACACCAAGGCAGGCTGAAATATGAAACCAGCATTGTGAAATTATTTCTTATGTACATAATGCTGCTTTCAACATTAACCGGAGCAACAGAATAGAAAGCACACACAATATTCACTACAATAATAAGACAGGGTTTCAGATGTGCACCAGGGTTTGGACAGTGGCAGACTTCTTCAGCTGAGAGTTTGGTTCCCCAAGGATGGGGAGTGCAATGGTACAGAGCATCTGCCAGCTCCAGGCGTTCGCCAGCTCCCGTGTAGGAGCGGCAGCATTCCTGCAGGCCTGAGGCCACCTGATCCGACAGCGAGCAGGCCGTGTCGTTGTACACCCTATTCATCAGTGGTTTGCAATGGGCGACTCATCTCAGCCACACTTGATCATATTATTTGAATGGCTTCTAAATGTGTATGGCAAAGGAGGTTTTGTAGCGAACTCGGTTCTATACTTCCAAAAAGTCGTGGAAGTGAATATTGTGTAGACTGACTAAGGGGCTCTAATACATTGTAAATATTTTGGCAAGCTGACTGCTGCATGTAAAACAAGGTCTTATTTTGTTTGGTTTCATGGTTGTTCAGAAGGAGGAAAGAATCACTAAGTTTATCATTAAAGCTATAATACATTTGGAAGTCAATCCTGTTCATCATTGTATATATTCAATGGCAGGTCAACAATGTTTTGTTAAGGCAAAACTAGGGGAAGAAATTGGATAGTTAATATAAAAAATGCACTTTTTAGAGGAAAATTTAGCTTCCCATTGAACAGTTGAACTCTAGAAAATCAAAATATTTTAACTGAAGACTTAAATTCAGAAAGCCTAGCTTTGTGTCTCATTAGTACAACTGCAATACATTTGCTCCATGATTCCATTTTGGTCTTGGCTTTCCAGCTGTGCTTCATTATGGCTTGTGTAGGCACCAAAAATATTTTTTGAAGAGAAAGTAATTTTTAATTAGCTCCAGGGTCCTTTTTTCTTTTCTTTTTTTTTTTTTTTTTCAGTTGTACCATGTGGTAATGCACAGGAAAAATGAAGCCAGGGCTGAAACAAAGCAGAGTTTCTGCCCATCTGCCTTTCCTTACCTGAACTCCTGAAATGAATGACTGCAAAGCACTGCTGATCAAGTCACCACAAACCTTTGCAGGTGTTTTCTTTTTGTCTGTGAAGCCCTAAGTGAGTTCCAGAGAAGAGCAGAGACAGGAGGGTGTGAAGATGTGGGGAAAGAGAAGAATAGGTTATTCTTCTTCTTTGTCCCCTTCTTTTCTTTACCATTTCCTCTGATACAGGAAAGCTTGCTGAATCCAAAATTTTGAGGTGCAAGTCTTGCTACTTTGCATGGGAAGGGGAAAACTTATTTTGATTAGAAGGCAAATCAGATTTCTGATTAGAAGGACTTTAACTAAACTGGTTCAATTTGGTTTGTATTAAAAGACTGAGGTATTTCTTGAGAACATAAGTCCTGTGTAAACAGTGCTAAGTAAAGATATAAATAGGAAAGAAAAAGGATAAAGCATATATTTTTATAAAGATGTTTGAGTGCACTATAATTATATGCTAAGAGGATGAAAATGAGCAGTGGTCTATCACAAAAAGCTTTCTAGCAATGAGGCTTTTTAGGTGATGGAAGAAGTAGTGAAAAGTACTGAAAAAGACTTGTTTGAAGTATGTGTGGCTATTCTGCAAGTCATTTAGCAAATATTTCTTAAATTAAAATTCTAAATTCTTGGAGAGTTTGTTAAAATTGTGTAACTTAATACATGTATGATTCTAAGAATTTTTCTTCTCTTCTGATATATTGGTTTTTCTCTATGATATTGACTGGTTACGTTCCACCCAGCACACAAGAAATGAAGCAACATAAGGATTTTTCATGTTAAAAATTTGTTGCTTTTATGTATTATTGTGTGTTCCCCGCTGCCCTGTTTTTACCTATTTATGTATGTTATCTCACTGATTTTAGTGGAAATACCGGCTAGGTTGTTAAGAAAATGCTTGAAGCAAGAAAAAGCAAATTCCCTAATTTTATCATTGATTGTTTTTCTGATTAAAAAACAGACAAACAAAAAAAGACTTCTGGCTTCTTCATTAACCTCCTTGCCATATATAGTGCAAACCATCAACTTACCCATTATGGGTTAAAGTTTATTACCTGGACAAAGGGTATTAGTAAAGAAGAAAGGAAGAATAAGTAGTATTGGCTGAAAATAGGATCTAACCAGTCCTTAAAAAACAAAATGCTAATAGATTAATGCTTTATGTCAATGAGCATCATATAATTGAAGGTGCTTCAGATACAAGTACCATAAGAGCTTTGCTTATCAGACAACCAAGAAATGGTGTATCTGATCAGGTGAATGGTCTGATCAGTGTGTGTACTTCCACTTTGCAGAAGGTTGGTGGCATTCAGAGATGTTCTCATATGGCTAAAGACAAAAGCTGGTCCTCTGCATCAGCAGATCATTTTTTTGTTGTTATTAGAAGAGCTTTTTTTTCCTTAAAATAGTTTATTGATAATTATTACTTAAAGCTTAAGTTTCAGACAACTGAACATAATTCTTTTTATTTCATTACATAGAACTGCACCAATCTCTATTGGTTTCAGGTGAAATATATTGAAATTAAGGAGATTTAGCTCAGTTTAGCTGGCAGCAATTTGAGTTTTGTATTCAGTGAGTTAAGTGAGTTAAGGTTTTCATTTGATGTCTGTATTTTTAAACCTGTCTATCTACATGTATTTAAATTTGACTGTGTGTGTGGGGAGAAAAAAAATGTTGAAAGGGCATTTTATTCTGTAATGCTTTCTGAAATTTCACACCTGATTTGTAAACAAAAAAAAAAAAAGACAGAAAAAGTGGAAAGAGAAGGGAGAAACAGCATGATTTTTAATCTGTTTTGAGAATGTGGTAACTTAGAGAATTACTTTGAAACACTTGGATCAATGAACTGTTTCTACTTGATCAAACCTTTATAACTTCAAAAATAGTTAAAGAGAGAAATAGCATAAAGCTCAAATGTTCTCCGCAGATACGAAATCAATGAATCCTTCCTCACAGAGTACTAACAACCACTTTAACACCTGTCTTAAACTCTTTCAAAACCTACTCTACCTCTGAAGAGCCTTGGAGAAGTCCGTGTTTTCTAGAATGCATTAAATCCACTCTACAGTAAATTGATGAGGAAACTTGAGAGTCAAGAACTGCACAGTTTTATTTTAAAGGAGTTGTGAGATGGAATTCTTATGATGACAGTCTGAAGTGCTGTGCTGGGTTTTAAAAAAAACCCGCTCTCTCTCAAAATACCTAACTGAAAAACCTTCAAATTTTTGTGGTTAAAACACCAGCCAAACCACACCTAAACCATAGCCTTAAGTGTTTGCACATTTGCCATGCTTTGGTTACAAAGTCTTCAAGTGAGTATTACACATTCATACAATGCTACTTCAAAGCTTAGCTTTTTATTTTGTTTTCTACATTAGCCAAATGATTCTAAAATCCCATCTGGCAGGAGAGCTCTATCTTAGAGGATTCTCGAGAACATAAATTATTTCACTTAAGGTTAGCAGACCTGAAATCAGTAAACAGGCTGTTCATCTGTTTCAGCTGATTTCGTTAGGATCTTGGCTTTCTACATCTGTTCTCCTCTTTTGTACTGATAATTTCAGGGTGAATGAATATTAGGACAAGTGCTTTCTTCATGAGGGCTGCTGAAGTATTGATATTTATACTGGGTATTGAGTTGGATATAACTGAATCGCAGAATGGTTGAGGTTGGAAGGGACCTCCAGAGATCACCCAGTCCAACGCCCCTGCTCCAGCAGGGACACCCAGAGCCCGGGGCACAGGGTGGCAGCCAGGCGGGTTGGGAAGATCTCCAGAGAAGGAGCCTGCACAGCCTCTCTGGGCAGCCTGTGCCAGGGCTCTGGCACCCTCACAGGAAAGAAGTTCTGCCTCACATGGAGGTTGGAACTGCCTGTGTTTCAACTTGTGCCCATTGCCCCTTGTCCTGTCACTGGCCACCACCAAGAAGAGTTTGGCCCCATCCTCCCTACATTCACCCCTAAGGTACTTGTACATATTGATCAGATCTCCTCCCAGTCTTTTCTTCTTTAGGCTAAACAGGCTCAGCTTGGTTAATTGAGTTGGGATCAAAATTAGTACAGTCCAAGCTTAATTTGCACTACATAGAAAAGTATGTATTTAACTGTTGTTGGCTGTGTTCTCAAAGGAATTTCTACTTTTAGGTAGAAGTTTAAGAGTAGAAGAGGGATTTTTTGTGTACCACTTTCTAACTTTTTTTTTTTTTGGGGGGGGCATGTCTTTTGTAATGCATGCAAAAGACAGGCATGACAAAAGCTTATACATATAATTAAAGATTACTTCAAAAAAATCTGTTCTAGTTAGTATTTGCAAAATGAAAGCTACAGAGGAAGAAAGATATTCTGTTGGCACACAGGGGAAGATGTATGAATGATAGAAATTAAAGGAACTGACATTTAATTTGTATTTTGTGTTTTTTTTTTTTTCATATTTCTTCTATAAATGAACGTGCTGTTTGCATGAAGAAAACTAGGTAAGTGTAATCATGCCTGGGCCAACAAGTAGTACATCTAGTTGTAAATAGTCAGCGATGGTGACATGCAGACTTGTGGTATGCACAGACTGGGAAAGAGTACTGAAAAGACTGTCTAAGATGCGTTTTTGGAATCAGAAGAGTTATGCAGGTTCTATATGAATTCTTGACAAAGTTGCAGTCATTAACCAGAGCAAACAAGGGAGCAAGAACATATAATAGTATAGTGACTAGCGAAGCAGGAAGGACTAAGAAAATGGGAACTAACGTGGAGTGCCATGGGAGCTCGTTCAATGCACGTCGAGTGGGTCATTAGCAGTTTGGGTAAGAGTGAACTCAACAGGAGAGGTGTATTTCTTTTATCACAATATCTGAGGAAAGTGTTTCTGTGGGAGGAGGGGAGCAGCCTGCTGCCTTTTTCTCCTTTCTGATTTCTTAATGATACAACTGGTCTTTACAATAATATGTAATATGATGGGCAGAATATGAATAAGAATTTTTTTTTTCTGTTAAATGGGAAAAATTGTCCTCTGTGAAAAGTATTTAATCAATATTTTTTTTCCATTATTAGCAATATAAAGTATAGAATTGGACACTAGTCATTCATTTTGGCATCTTTTCTTCCTTCATCCCATGGCAGACTCTAGGAAATGGAATACAAAATAAAAAATGATATTTGTTTTGCTTGGTTTCATCCTGACTTTTTTTTCCATTTCCCCTAGAAATAAAGATAAATAGCATGAAGAGGAGATATGATCAAATTGGAACTGGTGATTAATTTTCTCTTCCATTCACATGCCACTGCTCCTTTTCTTTGGGAATTAAAAAAAAAAAAAAAAAGAAAAGAAAAACAACCCCAAAACCATTTAGTACAGTAAGGAGATTCAAAGGCAAATTGCCTAAAAGGTTTCACTATAGGAAACACTATAAAGGCTAAGCTTGTCTGAAAGAAAGAACCAGGCAGACTTCATACCTGTGAAAGTATCTTCTATTCCCTCCTTCTATAAAGTGTTTATGACCCATGCAGAATTGCCTTTCACTAGTAAAGATGCAGTCTGGTCATGAGACAGGATTCTTTCTGTGGTGAATAGATACAAGAAAACAATTTATCTCTGTCTTGAGACTATTGAAAACTGATGTACATTCTCCTCAATGAGCAGCTAATACTACTGATGGGTATTCTGCATTAAAATAGGCACTTGGAAACATGGTAAGATGATGGAAACCCCTTGGAAGTAAAGGACTGGAACCCTTACCAATAGGGATATTTTTAAGGGAACTTTTGAATGTGACTAAAAGCAGCACCTGATTTCTAGGAAAGAAACTGAGGTTTCCTAAATAGAGAGTAATGGGCATATCTGCAGTGCAGGGATAAAAAAAAAAAAAAAAGAAAAAGGAGATAAATGTCATTCTAAAGTGAGAGCGCTGTGGCAGGCAGGCCTTTGCATCTACTGCTCTCAGAGGTTAAAACCACAGTAGAGAAAAACGTGGAGAAAATAAGCGGGAAAGTTGGCAATGAAGAGCAAGGACTGAAGACAGGAATAATGTCTGCTCAGTGAAGTCAAACATGATCTCTGCAGGCCTCAGCAGTAAAACCTAGCAGTGAGAAACAAGCTAAAGCTGAAAACCAGAGACTGAGACAAGATGAAATGATAATTTCTGGACCAAGCAAGAAAACAGAACGTGATATGAGCGCATGGTAACATTTGAAATATGAACAAGATTACTTTTAAGAATAGAGACACCCAACAAATGATGAAAATGTTAATAAAACATTCTGCAATGTGTATTTTGTTTTTAGAAAAACAAAAAAAAGTGGTAATTTGCTGTGTCTTGAGACAGCACTTCAAGCTCATTCACAGGGAATAAACATGGTAGTGTACTCCCTGAGAAACTAGTTATTTTCATTGTACTGCAGAACGATGGGCTGAAGGCTGAAGTTAGCAGATTCTCCTCAGAAATATTTCAATAGAAATACTTTAATTGGTAAGACCTTTTTTTTTTTTTCCTTTTAAATACCTTTACACACTTACTAAATTTGCTAAGGTTTCTCTCCTTATAAATAAGTCTAAAGAAGACTTTGCCATTTCATTATTCAGTATTCTGGCAAAAGTTGCTTTCAGCTTGTTTTTCTCCCTCTTACATACAGCTGGGTAAGTCAATGATATAGACTAAGCCAAAATATATACAACTAATACAGTTGCTGATAATACTTATGCTTTTAGTGTATGTAAGCATCTGCAGCTACCCTAATCTACTCCTTTTAAAGAGAAAATCACATTAAATGAGCAGCACATCCATTATTAAAACAGAGCAGAATAAATATTGAAAATTCCAACATTTTAATTAGTAATATTTTTTACAAAATTTTTTTTACTAGTTTAAATTGCTGTAAAGTTTTATACACTAGTAAATGTGCTGTCATTGAAATCATATTTTTTTATGTTTTATGAGCTTCAAACTGACTTTCCAATTTGTCTATATTGTTGGAGATGACAAAAGGACTGAAGAATAAAGCAACTGGTAAATCCTTGAGTTACATTTTTAAGATAATGCTCAAAATAAAACTTTGCTTCTTGAAAATACTTCAACGTTCTTCAAAGCCCGGTGTGTATAGAATGGTTGGTAGAAGAAGAAAAACCCTTGTGGAAAGTCAGAGATTGAGTGAATTTTTTAAAAGCAGATGTCCTATTTCGGTGCCTGAAACTGTTGTGATTGATACTGAGGCTTCCTTCCATTGCCTGCTGGAGCTGCACTAAAACCCATTTGTCTGAATTTGTGTCCCTTCTCAAATCCTTGTAATGAATATTTTCTTTGGTACTAATTTTTATCTGAAAACTCAGGATTGTTCTGTAAAAGAGAAGCTTAATGGATCTATTTTTTTTTTTTCATCTTTGATTTTCATAAAGGATGTTAATATTGTTCTCCACTTGACAGCAGTGACATTTGCTCTAGGGTGCGATAGCATGTTCGGCGTGAAGGTGTTGTTGTAACAGAGCTACTGTGAAGTGAGCTGGGTCATAGCAAATGTATATTGTTCTTCAGGTTCAAAATCCCTTGAGAGCTCCCCTGAGAGCTCTACAGCTATTTTTGATGTGGATTTTAGGTATTATTATTATTTATGTAGGATTACACAGTATCTGGTTATGAATAAAAGTATCTCTTGAAAAGCTAGATGCTTTGAAAAGCTAGATTCACAAGCAAGATACAGAAGCATGTTTGGTGAAATGGCTTTACATTTAATCTTGACTAAAACAGACTAATCTTTGTCACTCATAGGCTTTGGTTGTTGAGTTTACAGTAGAAATAAACTTGCTAAATATGTTACTTATAAAAAGCTTTAGTATGTAGTTGTATAAAAGTTTTAAGTACATACAGCAGAACGTTTTTTTGGCTGTAGATTTTGTTTGTAATAATGTACACCGGCTGCTTCAGTTCTGACTTAAGTTCAATGTAAAACGTAGTGTGATTTGCTCACTTCAGTGATTTTAACATTCTCAATCAGTTATGAATAAGAAAGTTTTCTGAAATATAGCTGTTAGTTACCTGAGATATGCAAGCTTTGGGACTCACACCTGCAGTATTAAACATTTTGGTTAAATCCATGAAAATACTGAATCACATAGTTTACTTGAGAGCACTGTTGCAGTGACTAGAAGTTAATGGGCTATTCATATACCTTAACAACTTGTGTGGGACCTGAGCTCATAGCACATACTGCATTCCAATCACCTACAAATTTCTAGAAGGTAAAAGACCTGAAACAAAACAACACAATGAACAGGGTTTTGTTTTCTTCAATTTGCTAGTGTGACCATACTTGTATTGGATTTTTATGCACCCTGCATTTGCATTACAAATTTTTATTCCTATTATTGTTAAATGGATATATAATATTCACATAACTGTAACAATGCGCTTCGAGGCTCACTTGTTTTATAATTCGGTATTGTAGTGGGATGCAAAGCAAATATTTTGCTATAATGGTTATGCTAATTGACTTTTAATGTTGTTTTATTTTCTAGTTGCTCACCAGCAGTCTCCAAAGTTTAATAAAGCTTAAAACATTTAATTTTATTGCTTTGCACTATTGATTATCTACTTAACACCGAGAACAATGTGATCTCTTGTCTTTGCCTTGCTGATCGCCTGAATTATATTAATGAGAGGTATATGAGAAGAATCTCATGCAATGAAAAATATCACTTGTCATGAATACTCGTGGCTATTGTACCAAACAAAAACAAAAACAAAACAAAACAAAACAAAAAAAACCCCACAAGCCTTTAATCTCAGACTTGCAAAGCAAACAAATTTTATTGTTTCACCACTGAACTTGATATCCCCTTGGGCAATACACCACCATTTAGGCTTTTCCTACTTGATTTTATTGCCAACATAAGCTTATTTAAAGGAATGAAAAACATGCTGTCTACTTTGATGTCAGACATTTATTAGAGATGGTTTATTTGTATCTTAGCTGTCAAACTATGAAGGAAAATAAAATCCATTACAAATAACAAAAGAAGGCAAAGATAAGAACAACATAAAGCTATATTCATTCCACTATTCGTAAATATTTTTACTTACTGTGATGGTATAATGTGTTTTTGAAAACTCATAATGTGAAAAGTGAAAGAAGATATTCACAGAAAATCATAGGTGATTTATTATTTATTTTCAGAAAGAATTTACCAAAGCCAATGTATATTTTGCAAAAACCATATCTGAGTAGTGTTACAGATCTCTACTGTCATTTCATTATGACATTATGGTCAAAACTTTTTTTTATGCATCAGTGTAGTTTCATTATGTGCTCATTGCAGGGTTATAAAAAACAAAACCGTAGCTTCTATCAAATGCATGGGACACTCTTCTTATTGGATTTTTTTTTTCTTTTTTTTTAGGTTGTCGTGTTATTGCCTTTTTACCATCTTGTGAGGTAGAGCTAATTCCTGGCGGCAGCAGATGCTTTGCTATCGATGAACTCATAGAAACTATCATTCTAGTGAATCAATAAAAGTAATCTTGTGCTTGGTGAGCTGGAACAAATCATAAGACTTTAGCATTAACTTAATTCTTAAGTATATTACTTCCCATGTCTCCAGATTTTGGACAAGTGTGGACAACACATTTAACTGGGACACCTTATTTTTCTGACAGGTGTCTACATATTTATACTTCCAGTGCTTGCCTTGAGGGGTTCAATTGCATTAACTATGTGTGTTTGTGTGGATAATAAAGCATCCCGGACTAACATTCCTAAAGAATTAAAGGGAGATAAATTTGTATGGAACGTTGCTGTTGTGATTATTATTAGGTTCTCTATCATTCTAAGATAATTCATAAGACAGAAGATAATAACTCCATTTAAAAGTATCAATACTTGTTTGTGTCTTGATTCACTAATATATGCTGTTCAGCCTAAAGAAAGTTGTGTCAATTTTGGCAACTGTAGAGTTCCAAGGTTAAGAAATTGAAAGTGTTTCCAAATTCCTTTTATTTTTTCAAGGTCTAAGTTTTATCTTTAGAATGCTACTGTCAGGAAAACTGAAAGTATAATGTTATACATGATAGGTACCCTGTGCTCAGGATTCAGGCTAATTTTAGCCTGGACAAGCTCTTGCTCCTTGGCTTTTTTTTTTTTTTTTTTTTTTTTTTTAATGGTTGTACACCCCTGCCATGCTGTAGATCACCATGCAGCTACATCAGTATCAGTGCCAGCACAGGGGACCTAGTAGGAGTGAGCAGTGAAACAAAGAAATGAAACATCCTGAACTTACGCTTGAATAAATTGTAACGATGGTATAAAATTCCTCAACTAAGCACTTTTCTTTGAGATAAACTGCTTTGGGGATGACAAATTAACCCCAGAGAATAGAGCTTCTGGCCAGTGAAGCTCCAAAGCATCACATAATCTGTTATGGATACACTGTGAGCTTGGAGATGTATATATTTTTATATACAAATATGTATACTGGGTAGCATGGATAGGGCTTGAATAATGTTACCTTCATGAATTCCCTCAAGAAATCATTCTTATCAAATTTTCAGTAAGACGGTGTTGTGAATTTGGATGTTGTGTCAGGCAATTATTATAAAGGGTCTTTGACCTGCATGAAGATATTTGCAATACTCTTTAGCTTCCCTCAATTTAAATTAAAATTTTATTCTAATAGATATCTAAAATATAATCTGTGCTTTGGGGGGAAAAAAAAAGAAAAAAAAAAAGCCCCAACTAAGCCTCCAAGGTTTTTATTTATCTTTATTCCATATGAATATAGAGGGAAAGAAAGAGGAAAAAATTTCCTCTCTCATATCAGAAAGAAAGAGGAAAAAATAATTTAAAAATATTTAGGATGCTTGAGAATTTTAGGCTGCTTTTAGGTTTTAATAGAGTACCTAATGAATCACCAATTGTATCTGTGACAACTGCAGTAATAACTTAAGTAGTTAAATTTTTTTTTATGCATTAGCTAGAATGCAGCTCATAAGAAAAAGACATAACACTGTGTGACAAACTGTCCAAAAGTTACATACAAAATAGGAGATTTAGACTTAAAAAATTTACACTTTTTAACCTGTGAGATTTGGATGAGGATAATTGTTTCTTGGTGACTCTGCTTCTCTGTTTGTAAAATAATGGAAATTATACTTTTAAGACAGTGTTCTGTCTGCCTATTGCATTAGCTTCAATGCCCGCATGAACCCACATTTTTTCTATAGTTCACCCATCACAGCGGTAGCTGCTCTCAAGCGTTTTGTGACACTTGGAGGTGTGCGAATGGAAGATGTGATACAAATGTAGAGCAGAACTGCCAAGTGTCATGTTTTGTGGTGTGCGTATATGTGTCCCAGCACGCACACACAAGGATCTTGCATGCAGTGTTCAGTTTCTGGTCTGTTTGAATGCGAGGTGAGAAGTGGAGGTGAGGGTAAGAAATGTGAGGTATCTCCTTCTTGGTGCTCCAGCCCAGAGGGGTGGAAAAACCTGTGGCCATGAACAGGCTTAGGCATAAAAGCTCCGTTCAGTGGCTGACAAGAAGGCAAGGAGGGTCTCCCTGTATTAGTTTTCAACATGCTCTTATGAAGGCTGGAAGGTCTGTGCACCAGATTGCCAGCACTGGGTTACATCTGGTGGTTCTCTGTGCACATTTGAGGTGAGCTGGCTGCCGCAGGTCCTGGAGACCTTGGTGCGGATACAGCAGCTGTGTGGACCACTTGACCTGAGAGTCCACAAAAGAACTGTACTTTAATCCACAACGTAAGGTAGCACCCACACTACTTCCTTGCTTGGGTTCATCAATATTTTTGAGCGTTTCTGAGATCCTTATATCTGCCTTGGCTTCTGTTTGTGGGTGCACCGTTGCCTGTGCGCTTCCAGGAGCTTAGAAATAAAAGTGGCTCCATCTGTTGAATAGAAAGGAATAGTGAGTGTAAGGAGTTTGAAAAGATGAAAAATTACGCTTCTGCCCTTCCTTTAATAAAACTATTGGCATTTTTGTGTGAGAAATAATAATTAAAAATAACTAGCTTTTATCAGTAGTTTCAAAAACATTGCAAGAAGGTTATTACTTTCTGCCTCCAGGAAACTAATGTGAAGGATGATTAGATGATTTTTCTGAGTTCATCAGTGTCAGAGACAGAACTCAAATGTGAACATTACATTTGACCCAGACATCTATGCAGTAGCTCAGAAATACACTCCCAGACATACAATACAATTTGGAGATATAGTTTCCATTACAATATTAATTCTAACAGTATTATGAACTGTGATTTTACAAGTGCATTATGAAAAGGATCTTAGTAAGAAAAATATAGTATTTTGTAAGACTTGTTAATCACATGTGCTTTGCTTTTTTTTTTTTTTTTCCTTTTAACAATATATATGTACATATAACAATAACAAAATATTGTTTTACCATAAATAAAAACAAACAATTGTCATAGGGACTACTTAACACAGTGAAATTTATTTGCTGGTAGTATATTTCATTAAAATTTCATTTTGAGGCATGATTAAATTATAAATCATGTCTAAATGGGTCAACATCAAACGTTCATCAACTTTGACTTGCTCTGTTTGAGCTGACTCATGTTTAGAATTCAGGGTTTCTCCTCTTCTCCTTGCTCTCTTCCATGCACTTTCACTCTCTTCTTTGTGTTAGTCTTAAGTCTGAAAGAACAATTGTAATTGCTTTCCAGATACAGGCTGAAAATCAGTTAGCTCGTGAAATAAATAGACAGCCAAGCTTGGCTTTTTATTCTTGGAAAGATGACATTTAAATTGTTATTGATCAAAAAAAAAAGTTCAGTTTGAGCAAAAGAGTAAGGATAAACTCAAACTTATTTGCTGAGGCTGTGCAAATAGTTTTAGATACATAACAGAATCTTAACAGAAAAATCCATCTAATGTCTGTTGAAATTCATCAGGTTTTGTTAAGTTTTCCAATCTTTTGTACTTACTCTACTCTTAAAGAATAGTTTAAAATCTGACTTAAACTAGCAGAGGTGAGAAAATTTGGGCCTTCAAGTTAAATTTGGAAATACTAAGTATCAAAGCTAAGAATATGCAATTACTTTTTTTTTTTTTTTTTTTTTAGTAAAAATAATAAAACCTGAAGGAGTTTGGGGTATGCATGATTTTCCTGGCAGGTGAGCGTTTCTGCCTTATTCTGTAGGATAGCTGATAGCTCTGCATTGGAAGCTTTTGTTCTGCTGGACAGCAGGTGACTGGAAAGCTCTTGACGCAAGTGCTAACACCTTCCAAAGGTGTTAATACCCTTTGCTGCTAAGCCCTGACATGCTAGTGACACTTTTGGACACTTAAAGAGTAGTTCTTAAAATATTTTTGTCCCAGAGGCTTACCAAGGTTGTGATGCTGACCTTGCTTTATGCCAGGGAAAAAA
>VZSV01000027.1:4380651-4408007 GCA_013398735.1 Nothocercus julius | reverse complement strand
AAGTTAAATTTGGAAATACTAAGTATCAAAGCTAATTTTATGCAATTACTTTTTTTTTTTTTTTTTTTTGATATCTAGAATGAATGCCATTAAGAAACAGAACAGAAACATCAATAATAGTTTGCTTTTACTTCTAGCCTGGATAAAAAGCAACCTTAAATGTTTTTCGTTTCTGTGGTACTTCATATTTCTGTGGTAAGTTATATTTTTGAAGTACTTGCACATAGGTTTGGAAAAAAATACCTTTTAGTTCCGAAGAGGGTGGGGATTTCAGTGTACTTCAGTTTAAAAGTTGTTGTATTTCCACTTTTATGTCCTCCTTCCCTCCTTCACTCCTTCCTCCCTTTTCTCTGCATGGCTCATCTTATTTTTTCTGTTCCACCTCTACTTTACCTTTCTCATAGTGTTACTAATCCACTGTGCATACGTATTCTGACTCCCTTGTTCCTTCCTCTCAAGCATCTGGAGTAGATTAGTGCTAAGGTCAGGCTGTTAGGGTGGATGAATTTGTGCTCTGCCTAAATTGCAGGGAGAGAACTATTATGTATTGATGGTTTTCTCTGATATAGAGAAAACTCAGCCTTTGTCAACCTGTCATTGTTCGGCTAGAGTATAAATCTTTAGACATACATACCTCCATTAAAAAAAAAAAAATTCAAGGTCTTGCAGAAAAATATTGTATGATCTTTGAAGCAGAACTCTTGGCTGGAAAACTTAAGATTTTCCTGAAATAGAAGAAAATGAAGAGAGGAAGGAGAAAAAAAAATATGCTAGACTTATTTGTAAATTGTGAGTGTTTGGGGGCTTAGGTTATTCCTTTAAGGCTCAGTATTTACAGTGGGTATAACAGAGGAATCTAGACTGGGCCTTCTTTATGCATAAACGGATCATAGCAATAGATTGCTGGATTTTGAAGAAACATTTTGCTCCTGTTCTCTGGCTTCCTTGGATATAGATAGCTATCCAAAATGGGCCTAAAATGTTATATAATCCTGTTTGATAGACACCAAGTTGGAATTTCAAACTAAAATGACCTTGTCGTAATGGAGCTTTCAACAATGAGCCCAGTAAAGTATGAGCTGCTATTCTTCAGAGGGTACGAGGTGTAATATTGCAAAGATATGTTTATACAAATGGATGGTTATGAGAATTTTACGACCTGTTCATTTCTTTAATATCTTAAGTGGGATGAGGCAATTGGTTGACTAATGAGATCTTAATGGGAGTAGTGGTCTGAGTAAGGGGAGTATAACTGTCTTCATTTAGCCTAAATCGGTCCTCCTCAGAAATATACTGCCCTGCATATTTTTCTTTTAACACTACAAAACCATTCCTCACAACATTACTAACACATGTAATGGTTTGGAAAAAGCAATGAAAGCTACAGAGAAAGTGATCTTAGCAAGTGGAAGTATTGAATGTGAATGTTTTGAAGGGACCTGCTTATTTCCAGGGAATAACAATCCTAGGATTTTCTTGTATCGCACAGTAGGACTTTAAATCTCTATGATCCCCAGAGCAAAATTTCATAAATACCTTCCAGCAGTTAGGGTAAATAGTTTTTAATGGGATTTTCTAACAAAGAAACACAATAAAACAAGCACTGGTAAGTAAAATATTCTGCCCTCCCCCCTTTTGTTTTTAATTTTTATTTCTATCGTCTATTTTTGGTATTAGTTTACTTCAGGCTGATGTATCTTTTTCCTAAAGTAAAAAAATTCTTTTCTAAAAATAATTTTTCTCTTTTTCCTTCTCATTCTTTTATATCTGGTTCCTTCTTTTTTTTTTAAGCATAGTAGTCATGAGTCTTGCAGCTCTCCTTCTTTGGTCTAAAATTGCTTTCACAGCTGTCCCTTACTGTTATGTGTGTTTTGAAGTTTAATATCTTCAGGTCAATTAGGAATGTTTCTTAAATTTATGCAGTCCTTTGTTATAATACAGCATCATTGTAACTGTTGGGTTCTATAGATGTAACCAAGACAAGTTTTGTGGCCAAGACAGCATCTTTATTTAGACTAGCTAATAGATTTTAGAAGAAAATAGACAGCTTTTAGGGAAATAAACTCTTGTGTGGAAGAGAAGCAGTAATCTTTAATACTATATACTTGTTTAAAACAATTATTCTAGCTTAATTAGCTGCGTTACTCCAACCACAGGATAAAAGATAATTGATATCTATGTCTACCTACATAAAGGTGTTAACCATATCTCCACTTTTTTTTTCCCAGTTTCTAAGAAAGAAGTAAAGCAAATTTATCAGCTGTGGAACATGATAGGTTAACTGAGGGAAAGAAAAAAGATTATTCCATAAAAGCTGATGCCTCTACTGAGGTACATAATTGTTAGTATCCCCTAGTGTTATGAATTTCAGTTCCACTTCATATGGGAATCAATTAATCTTTTAAAGGCATTTTGGAAGCCTCCCTTGGAGAGGACGATGGAGAGGTCAAAAGGGACTTGTCTGTGCAGTGAGAAATGTTCTTCCCCTGGTGCCTGTGTCCTTTGTTGACTGTCCCTGGGAGGTCATTGCAAGGCCGTTGAGTTTCAGCCATGCTGTTTCTTCAGCTCTGGTGCTCTAGGTGAAGTACAATATACAATATGCTCTGGAAAGTGTGCAGGTTGTACCTAGGGTATTCAATTGCTCTGCTGGGGGAGGTGTCATGTGAAGAGGTTGTACAAGTGGGTGGGCCAAATTTTTTTCCTTAGCCATGGGTTGATTATATTGGATACCTGTTGTGTATAAGAGATTAATAATGTTTCATGGTAAACAGGGGCTATCTGAAAAGCAGGAGTTTCTAGGCAATGTCTTTCAAGACAGAAATTTCTTGCATGTGTGGTATCTTTTCAAAAGTCTATGTTAGGGTGATATTTCAGAGTCAGGAGTGCAAGTCCAATTTTGTTTTCTTTTTGTGTTATTTTCCTAGATGAGTATTCTAGTCAGGTAAAAATCCTCTTTATGTGTCTGAGAGTTATCACAAGTGTTCTCCTCAGAAGAATATTTGGTATTTGAAAGGGTGTCTCACAACAATATAAATAATATGAGACATCCTTTGATTGATGTTGAAAAATGAATTCATAGTGATTAATTATTATTACTATGGCTAAAATTGTATTAATAGCATCAATAAGTAATAATTCTTTGTTCATTGGATGTTTATTCCAATATATTCTGTGTGGTTGTAAGGATGGCTAGACAGAGGGAGATAGAAGTTAGTCTAGACAAGGTCTTGATTGTTTTCTACTGTAATTTGTCATCTAAGCTCTCTCTCACAGGAGGCTCAGAGCTCCTCAGCTTAAATTGTAATTTTTTTTTTTTTGTCTTTAGAAAGAGATATTGCATATAGACCACTACAACGAGACCAAAGAAAGAGAGACTTAATGCCTGTCTTAAGTTTGTTAGAGTGGATAATCTCAGAGTTGCCTGTCAGCCTCATTGATATAGTCTTTCTGTTTCAGGATTACCTCCTTTCTGCTAGTTTAATTACTATTTGATGGTTGTGGACAGTATGGATTTTCTCTCAGAAAGATAGCACCCTTTTTCTCTTTTGCCACACTTGTGTCTCTGCAGTAAGAAAACACCTTTCTTGCAGATAGTCTGACTAATATACACAATTCAGCTTGGAGTGTTTGTTTGCAACTTATATGCAGCTTAAAAGATCTCCTTTATTTCAAACATGAGGAAGGGCTTGTGAATCTAAAAGCCTGTTGCTTTTTCTGCTAAAGGAAAATCTTGTCATGGGTGAGGACTCATTTTCAACCTGGATCTTTATTCTAAATAAGGTATTAAAATGAGGCTGAAATAGTCTTGAAGGTATAGCCTGGCCACCATCACTTTGCTACGTTCTTTGGCACAGCTTTCAGGCCCACCTCTTCGGAATGCAATACGAAAAAGAAAAAAGAAATAGTAGTACAGTAACTATATGGTTTGGCTATAAAAGTCTTTATGAGGCCACTTTACTAAAATATTAGAGAATAGGTTATTTAGTTCAAAAACTCACAGCTATGCTTAGGCAGACAAAAATCTGAACTGCATCATTTAGCTAGATGAAGGCAATGAGATCTGAAATATCCATTCAAATTTAGAAAACTGAAGTCTCAGGTCACAGAGCTGCAGAGTTGTACAGAGGCAAAATGTAAGGGTTTAATTTCAGAACTGTAATTTTTAGAATCCCTACTTAATCTCTTTAACTCCTGAAGTCCTGAAGCACATAACTTTTGTTAAATGAATATCCCTAAGAATCTAATATTTCTTCGTTCTACACTTACTTAAACTAGTGCTACTTTGACAGGACTGAGTAGTTTAGCATGTGTCCCATGGGTGCTGAGTTTATAGTTTATCTGCCTGAGAAACATCAGAATAACGTTCTTGGCAAGGCACAATATATCGATTTTTTTTTTTTTTTTTTTTTTTTTTTTTTTTTTTTTTTTTTTTTTTCTTCAGGAATAAATGCCAGGAGGTAGAACACCTCTGTGAGAGAAGCAAAAATGGAGAGGCAAACGTGTAGAGACACAGCCGTGATAATCCTCAGGCGTGCTGCTCCTGCGGCCCTGGGTTGCGACGAGGGCAAAGGTGGCAATGGCTCCTGCCCTACCTGATACCCGCAGTAACAGCTGTCCTGCTCTCCTAAGCCTTTGGGGCTCCCCAGTTCTCAGGCCCCGCTCTCGCTGCCTGTGAGCTGTGGGGACAAGACACGCTCAGCCCTGGAGGATTCTCGTGGTATGGGCAAGCGCACACCACACAGAAGTCTCTCAGTGTGGCGCAGATCGCGCCTTTCAGCCAAAGGCAGAAACGGAGGCGAAGGAGCTGGCGGTAGGAGGGGAAGGAGCTGGTGCTTTCTGTTGATTAGATATTGACTAGGGTGTAAAACAGTTCTTGGAATAGGTTTGCAATGCGATAAACATCCTAATCACTGAATTAGTTATGGACTGTGGCCATAACATTAGGGTGAGGACCATTGCATTGCCGGTGGAGCATGATCACTATTACTGAGCAGAAGGCCAGGAGACACAGAGCAAGAGGGAAATGCCACAAAGTCTACTAATGTTGAGTACAGCTCTGTATTGTACTTAATTTTTCCTATTCTAGATTAGCAAAGTTTACATAAAAAGTGCAACACAATCAAAGAAAAAATCTCAGACCTGCTGGAAGACCTGCAAATATCTGAAGGAAAGGCAGACCAACTCTCACCTTCATGGCCGTATCCACTATTCACGGATATTCTTGATGACAGTATTTTGCAACAAAAATAGCATGTGCCTCCCTATTATCATCACTGGGAAGAAACAGGATCAACAAAAACAAATTAATGAAAACAGGTTTACCATAGTTGCTAATCAGACAAGAAGAGAGGAGTTTGTCTGACAACAACATGCATTTGTGTGATCTGAAGCCCATTAAAGTGCAGAGCCAGTAATTATCGACAGGTGTCCGCTAAGAGACAGAATAATCCTCTTATTTGTCAGGAAGTTTAGGCCATTTACAATGACCTTTTCTGCTTGTGTGTATTTTACTTGCCTTCAGCCTTCCCTTCCTATTAAAAACAAGCAAACCTGTAACAGAAACCAGTGGAATTGATGTTAAAAGCACAGAAGTCTTAGGTCTTCTGCCATTGTCAACTGGTCGAATTCAGGGGAATAAAACTACTTCTGACAGAACTTCCTTGGGTGACTCTTTACATTCTTGTTCTTGACAATTAATTTCCAGACTACAAGGTGTTTGTTTATTTTTCTCTGAAATGATCAATTAAGGCCCTAGAAAGTATTTTTAAATAAATTATTGGGATTTATAATCTTAATAGCTGTAGGTACTAATTATTTGTTTGAAATGAATCTTAGTTCATGTAATGTACCTCTCTAGAGTACATGATTGATCTAGTCCCACTCCTATCAGCTGGATCTCTATAATCTTCCAGTCCCTTTTGGCTTTGGCACTCTGTTCATAGCTCTAAGTCTGTCAGATGCTTTGACAGCCAGCTCAAGGCATTTACCAAGTTGGCTATCTTTAATTTCAGGAAGGAGACACTGATAAAGGTGTTTTTTCTCTAGAAGTGTTGATGATTTCCTTTAAAAGGATGTGTTGCAGGCAATGACTCCCGCATGTCTCTGGCATGTGGTTTATATACCATAACTATAGGAGTTTCTCCTTCATAAGGAACAAGAACTCCTAATCTAACCCAGTGCTCCGAAACATTATTTCTAGAAAAATCTTTTTTTGTTGTTTGAGAAAGTAATAGTGTTAGAATTGTTTGCAATGACAGAAATCATGATATTGCTATCTTGTGCTAGTTTCTAGTTAATGTTGCTAGTTTGTTGGTTAATGTACACTGGTTTTGATTGG
Source organism: Nothocercus julius (assembly GCA_013398735.1). Taxonomy (NCBI): domain Eukaryota; kingdom Metazoa; phylum Chordata; class Aves; order Tinamiformes; family Tinamidae; genus Nothocercus; species Nothocercus julius. The sequence continues at coordinate 4,401,670 of VZSV01000027.1, read as the reverse complement.
CTTTGAAGTAGCTAATTTATATTGGTTAAGGATCTGGTCAATTATATTATAGACATCTTCTAAAAGGAAAATATCAAGGAGTAAATTCATAAACTTACCTTTCATTAAGCACAGCACAAAATATAAAATTAAGTTCATTAAATAATAATTCTATGTAACTAAGCAAGCCTGGCTGTCACTGAAGATCTAGATAAAATACATGCATAATTGACAAGATAGGAAAACATATTACAAAAAGGGCAAAGTCAACATGACCTCAAAAATCTATTAAAATAATCATACTCAATCATACTGGGAGTTTTGTGGGAGTGTCTTTACCTCAGTAATAAATATAGTCCTAAGAAAATATGACTACAGTATGACAACATAACTAAGTTAATATAAAAATCCTCACAGTATGGGCCCTCCAAGAAACATATTAGCACCAAGTCATATTGAATAACTTCAGGAAATGCTTGCTTAGAGTGTTTCCACATGTCATCCTAAATATTTACTTACCAATAAGTTGTTTAATACCTGATAGGAGGAATGATTAACCAAAAGTGTATTTTTTAACCAAAGATGATGAGAAAGTAATGTTTTATTGGAGATGTACCAACATTTATATACTTATGATCTTAAATACCTAAAATAATCACAAATTTAAGTGCTTTTTTGAGTAAGAAGAACATCAGTTTGTTGCTTAAAATGAAGCATATTATTATATATTGCAGAAATATTGTTTTGACCTTGAAAAGTGTATAGCTATTCTTATTTGCACTTTGTGTAAGGATTTTTTTTTTCTTGGACCTTATTTTTTGATTGAGTTTCATCGTTATATATCTGCTCTTCATCTAATATTTGAAAACGTTTTACTATGTATTGTTACCTTAACAAAAAAATTAATTAGAGAAAATCACTGGAAAAAGCAAATTCATTAAAATTCAGAAATATAATCTAGCAATCTTAATATTCTCTCTTTTAGATATAAATCACAGTTTATCTCCACTATAAAGTTTGACTTTTTTATAAATTTACAATAATATTTCTTTAATATTCTATTCACTTTGCTCCCATAGATGGAGCTTTATCTGGACTGAGAGATCTGCTCTAATTAAAGCTGTATTATTCTGAAATTTTCCTCTTGCATAGTTGATTACATATGAATATGAAATGGTAAAGACATATATATTTCTAAAGCCATTTAGAAAAGAAAATTTTAAAGCCTAAATATGTCTAAGGCTTTGGAAGAAAAGCCTTATTAAACCACGGATGCATCTAAATTCTGTGTCTGTGGCTGTATCTGTATCATTTGCAAAGGACTCTGTAGTCTGTTTGCTAATTAAATACCTAATTAATTTATATTTTAGCTGAAGTGACTAATCTTTTCATCTGAATAAATACAAGGGTACATAGTATGCCCTGAGGCAACATCTTCCTCAAGTGGAGCCTAGGTTCTCTTTATCTGCTACCCCTTTTTTAAGGATGGGCTTGCTTATTCCTTTATTCCTTCCACAGAAGGTGGTCTTGGAATGGAAACAAGTCTCAACCTACCTTCCTCAACACTATGTCTGATTTTTAATCTTTCTTCTTCTCCCTTCTGTCTTGATTAAATGGAAACTTTCTACCACTACAGATGAAATTATCCAATAACATCTGGCTGAAGTGATCAAAATAATGAGTGAGTGTTATTTTTAATACAAATAATTTTGCTCTTGAGGTTTTAATCAAATTAAGTGGAGAATCAAATTAAATAATGATTGAATTAAGGGGAAAGCGTTGTACCAGCCAATTTTTAACATGACTTTTAATAGTCTGCTTCTAGTAGGAACTTCTAAAGGAGGTCTAACATTCTCTGGTTATGTAATCATTTTTCTGGATAATCTCAAATGTCATTTCTTACCACTCATATATCTATGATGATTTAAACCACTGCACTTTTCAATCTTACTTCTAAATAAACTGTGTGCTTTTGATTTAAGTTTTATTTCTACATTTTTTTGCCATAATCTCTTCTGGAATATAGATAACAGAAACCGTATTTTTCTAGATAGAAGTTATAACTGGCTTGTGGATAAGACTGTAATTTGGAAAATCATGACTTTGTATTTTTGTTTTCAATATTTTTTACTATAGGCTGACACAAATATAGAGGAACTGTTCTCTACTTGTGTATTCTGATTTTTTTTTTTTTTTTACCTAAAATTAAGGGTAAATATTTAGAAAGCCGCACTAAAATAATTAACAGTTCTCTAACAATTCTATGATTCTAAACGTATAAAAATGGATGACTGTTTAAACAATCTAGTTGTTTAAAAGAACAGAGAGAAGTCCAAGAACACAAAATTGTTGGGAAAATGCTAATTGTCCTAAAGCTGTGTGGTTATTCTTTGTTTGATTCTTTCTTGTTTCTAAAAGAAATAATTGAAAAATTGCAAGGCAGGAATTCAGTGTTGTTATTTTTCCCATTTACAGATAGGAAAACTGAGGCTTAAAGAAGTCCAGTGATTTACGCTATCACACTAGCCATGTCAGTCGCTTGTCTTGAGAAAGAACTATTGCACTTGAGATCCAGGCAAGATATCTTGTCTGGAAAATCATTTTGCTGTATGACATTTGCAACTTGAGCTTTCTTTTTTTTTCTTTCTTTTTTAATCACACAGACAAGAACTTAACTGTTTACCTGGACTTGTGTCTTGCTGATATCAGGTGCCAATAAAAGTATCCATCTATAGGTAGCAATAAGAATTCTTTATAGACTTAATATCCTTCTTGAGAAAGAGGCTAGTTGTGGAAAATGTAAGAAGACTTGCAGATGGGTGAGAATGCAGGTTTTGAGCAACGGGGACAGAGTGCTGTAAGGAATTCTGATGGCCATAGAAAAAAGACATGTAAAGGTTTAATAAAGCATTAATAAGGTTAGCAAAGTTTGCTCACACGTAAGAGATGAGAGATGAACACAGCTGAGAGCACCTAAGTTCACCTGGAGTCAAATCTCCCAAACTGTTAGCACAGGTTAACATATTGTTCATAAAAGAGAATGCTGGTAATCAGATCCCTGGAAATGTAAGCAGCTCTACAGAATATAAAAGAGAGCAATGTCCTTTTAAATTAAAGGAAGGGGATTTAGTATCATATTTGAAACTTAAGAATGAAATGCTTTACTTTTACCCCCACTTGCAAGGCCTAGTGGAGAGAGATCAGCAGTAAGCAGCAAAGGCTGCAGGAAAAAATGACCAATGTCACCTTTCCAGCTACACAAGCCACAGCAACTGAATTTTTATGCTGCTTCCCAGCTCCCCGCGATGACTTACAGTTAACATTCTCAGCACTGCACTGCTAAGGACTAACGCCTTACTCAGCAGAAGTAACCTAAGGTGAACACGCACCCTGCTCGTTTGTGTGGGGTCAGTGCGAGCTGAGAGTGCCTCGCACTATACTGTCATCAATATTGCTAGATAGGGAAGGAAACCAAATGATAACAGGGCTAGCTATGACCTTGGTGTAAGTGACAAACACCTTACATTATAGCAGTTCACAAGTGGCAGTAAGTAATAGGGCTGCAGAGGTGGCCATCAAGTATAAGTAATTAACTGAAGCAATGCAGAGAGGATACATAAGCCTGGGAAACGGTCCAACGGTCCAAGAAGGCAAAAAAAAAAAAAAAAAAAAAAAAAAAAAAAAAAAAAAAAAAAAAAAAAAAAAAAAACAGAAACTAGAAAAAGACATTTTTTAATACAGGAGGGTTGTGAAGGATACTGATAGCATCCTGGCTGACTGGGCAGTGGAGATGAATTAGATCAATTCTGTATAAAAAATGAATATCTTGCCTGGCTTGGATAACATCACATTAGCAGAACCAGTATTTTCTTTCCTGTTCACAAGCAAAGCACATAACAAACTAATATCCATATCGTCAGAGGGGGAAGGGAAGAACACATCCAGAGCTAAGCTTAAAATATATATGTATGTAAATATATGTATATACACATATATCTCCAGGGCCAACAACCTGGGCCTCCATTAAATATAAGCATGCTCTTAGATTTCTTTTTTTGTTGTGTTTTTTTTTTTTTAGGCTTTTTTTTTCTATTTTCTCCCTCCCCCTCCCCCATTCTCACCACCATGGAAGGGAAAGGGATGGGGTTTAAAAATGTCTCCAGCACGTAGCAGAGGCAGCAATGTCCTCCTGAGTCAGCAGGCAGTCCGGAGGAAAACAAAAACGAAAAGAGAGAATATTCCAGCGAAGAGGAATGTTAGAACTTCAGCTTGGGCAGGAAGCACCACTCCTGCAGAGGTATTTCTGGCCATGGAGTGTGTCCAGTAGACTCTGCAAGCATATGTACCCTTATTAACAGTATAAATCCAGAAGAAACTCATTTCTGCTCCCTTTATCTCTAACCATCTATTACTTTCAAAAGCTGTGAAATCTGTGCTGAGATAGAAGCTTAACCTCCAAACAGCGGTCTGTCCCTGTGAGGGAAACATGCTATCTTGTGAATACAAAGAGCCTTCTAGACTGTTTCACAGCAGATCAAACTTTTATTGCCTGTCTTACCGCAACCTATTCCACCCCTTTTCTGAAAACTGGGTGTTACAGAGTGATCGAAGAACATCTGCATACAGTCTGTTGCCACAGGGAAGATCCAAAAGCGCACAGCTGTTGAAACCAGACTTGATACCTCTATTTTGTGTAACCTCTGGAATAGGCTTATGTTGAAGGACAATCAAGTGTGAAAGTTTTCTCTCTACGTGCTTTCCAGGGGTGGTTGCAAAATGAAACATGTTAGTCCTTCTGGAATTCAGGAGCTGGGAAAAAAATCAGAAAGCTGTAGGTGGAACATTTATTTGTAATTTTTTTTTCCCTCTCTCTTTCTTCTTTGGTTGAAGAATCCCATTTTTTATAGTGGGGAAAAGCAGTTCTGTAAGCACTCCTGTATGCGCAAAGAAAATTCACTAAAATCTTACTGTGTTCCTCTGGGAATCCCATCACTAGAAAAAAGGAAGCAGGCAGTGAAATAGTATTCCCTCTTTCCTACGCATTTTTCTGCAATTTACTATGCAGGAGCAGGCTTTAGCAGGTGCTACATGGAAAAAAAATCCCCAACAATTCCTTAAGAATGTCTTGTGGTTCATATCAAAGGTGCTTCTGAAACTACATGACAAGCAGGGAGATTTGAGGGGGAGACAGAAATAGAACTTCCTCAGATGCCGCTGTTTGAGCAAGGGCGATCCAGGGAGAACGTTGCCAGTTCATGCCTGTACAAAACTTGTTTTCCTTAAATCTACCTGCAGACTTTTTGATCCATCCTGGGAAACAGGATTTTCTTTTTAACCTGCATATGCATATTTTCAAGGCCTCAGTATTTGCAAGTGGGCTTGAATTTTGTGCTCGAGATTCAGTGTGCCAAGCTTATTAATAAGTAGCTGCTTTTCATGAAGCCAAAATAGAAACTGAACTCTCTGGAAAATGAAGTCCAGATGCTCAAGAAGTAAAGACTGATTTTTGATGTATTTATACCAGCAACATGATGACTTCATATCCTATAAACAAATGGGATTTGGTAGTCCTCAGCCTGGAGATTTCTGGTTTATGTCTTGAAAGAAGTTATGAACAATAGTAAGAAGTTGCTAGTGAAGTTGGGTCTACACAGGAAGATATTCAAATCCTATGTTTGCCTATAAATGGATCTGAAGATATTTGAGAATAAATAGAAGTTTAAGAAAATTGTATGGTTGCTCCCTTAAAGTGTAAAGATTTGATAATGTATGCTGTTTTTTCAGCAGTTCATCAGCTATGCTTGTAAAGATGAGTATGCACTAGCAAATAGCTTCGAATATTGATTGTTTAAAGATGCTTTATCAACCAGCCAGCAGTTTCTGAAGTTTGAATCCTGCAACGAAGGATAAATATCACTGAAGGATTTAAATAATACACTTACCATTAACTCTAGAAAATGAAATATTTATATACATTTCTGTGCTTTTGAAAATCTACTCCTGAATGCAGGTCTGATTGTCACTGTTTAGCCATGTATAAAGAAACAGAAATAAGGTATATATACTTTAGAAATAAGCTATATGTAGTTAGTGTACCACATACAATTCTAAGGTAAAACGCAGGAACAATTGTGGAGTGCTATCTACTGGAATAATTATAAATAATCAAATATTTTTTGCCGTATATATTCACTTTTAGTGAGTACTTGCAAAGTCCTCTTTCCTTGTTTCTTTGGGAACGTTTCATGCTTGAAACCTGTAATCTTCTTTTTCCCGGAAGACCATCCTAACAGGAAACCATGCTGAAAACAGTATGTCTTGTTCATATCGTACATGAAACCGTTCCTCTTTGTTTAGATTTAGGGATTGGCATGTCATTTTTAATATTATTCTGGTAAAAATCTGTACGAAACTTCTGAAACGGCCTGGAAACCTTCTGCATGAGAGCTGATACATTTGCTGTAAACAGATTGTTTTAATTGGCAGCCTGTCTTTTCCTGTATTCATGACTCTCTTTTTTTCATTTCAGCTGCTTTACCTAAAATGTAAGTTTCCCTAAAATTGTGGATGCACACATATGCTTCTTCCCAAGATAGGCATCCTCTTAGACAAGGGAAGAAACTGTATGATGGAAGGTCTCTATTAGATGGAAGGTCTCTGTCATGAAAGCACCAGGAACAGTTGTAAGAACATATTTCCAAGCACAGTATATATATCCAGCTGGCAATGTCTCCTAGTTGACTGCAAATGCTCCCCAGAATTCAGTGTGTGTTTTTTTTTTCTTCTGTCTTTCAATTTTGCTCCATCTATTTTCATATATTCTTTATTTCTAATACCTCAGAAGAGCCTATAATTTATCCTGAAGTTATTTTCCATTCCCTTTTCTTTTTAGCTTCCACCAGTGATTCACTAAATGGTAAGAATTATCTTACTAGAATGTTTCTCCTGAATCTGCATTTCAATATATATTCTTTCAAAGCCATGTCTTCATTGACTGACTGTTTCTAAAACAGCTGTAAGTTCATTCCACACTTGTTTTTAAGATGTAAAATCCTTCTTTATCTTTAACAATACAACTAGGTTGGAGTTGCTGGTGATATATACTATGTTGCTCAATATATACTTTCTATATATTCAATTCTGACACATTTCAGGAAGAAACTTTAATTAAAATATGTATTCAACTTTTATGCTAAATAATAATATTTGTCCTGATAATTTTATTCAGAAAATATTAGTTATCTTTTGCCAATGTCTTGATATATATGTTGTATGTAATTTATAGAAATTATTACTCACTAGCTGTTTGTTAAAGCAAGGGGCATGAAAGAATAAAACTAGCTTTTTTTTTCCATGAAACATACCAGGAGTCCGACTCCTTGTGAAAATCCTAAATCCTTATGGCTTATAGGGAAGTAGGAGTTAATATACTCTGGCATTCACATAGCTTTGTGCTTTTGTCTTGTTGAGGGATATTTTGCCTTAATTTTTGTTTGTTTGTTTATTTGTTTTTTTTTCACATTTAGTAAAGCAATGTTGTTATTCTGTGCAGTGCAACAGATGTGTTTGTTATTCATACTTTTTTATTGGAAATAAAATCAGTTTCTCATACACTATTTGGGTAATTCATATGGTTCTGTTTTTTTTTTTCACACTGAAAAAATTGAGTAAAATTGAGTCTTCTATTAACTCACCTTTTAAAATTTTTAAATGTTAAGTATTTTAACATTTAATTATTTTTAGAACCGTAGCTAGAGTATTCTAAGGTCACCTAATAAAAGAGAAAAAAAACCTTTCTAATAAACAAGTCTAAAGCTGTTATCATTTAGAGAGCTGGAATCAGACGAGTACTCACCATTTAAGATTTTTACTTCATTCAGCTCTATATTTCCGCTCGCTTTTAAAATGCATTCAGCTGCAAAAATGAACACCCCAAGAAGCAGAAAATTAGAAAGGTACTTTTATTAAAAATCCCCCTGTAGTTTCTATCGTGGCTTTGCATGTGGGCTAAATAATGATTCCATCGCATTATGGATAGTAATGTTCACTTTGCAGTTCACCTGATGTCAGGGATTGTTTCTGTTTAGTTTTCTGCTAATGTTCAATTCAATTTTAAAATTGCTATATTCCTACTAGTCTTCATGGTGTTCTCTAAGGAAAAATGAGTAAATTAGAATCTTCTTTTAACTTTTCCTCTTCTACTTTCTTGTGTTTTAGTGCTAACAAAATGGAAATTGCTATATAGATATTATTAAGAAGTAACAGATAGTGCAATGTGCTTAACTTTGTCTTTGAAGCATGTTTCTTGTCACTTTTTTTTAAATTGTGAAAAATCTTAAATAATATAAATGCACTGAAATTTAATGCAGAAAACCTAAGAGAAAAAAGCAATAATAAAAAAAAAAAAAAAAAAAAAAAAAAAAAAAAAAAGTGAATTATCACATACCAATACTAGGAAAACTACTTTAAACAAGGCTTTTATTTCCATATTAATTTCTCGTAATTAATCATAAAATCAAAGCAGAAGAAGTTTTGGGAGTTGCTGTGACTGCTCACAGTTTATTATTTTTGAAATACTATCACTTTAAGTGATATTTTCTTCTATGTCCACAGAGCCTCTAGATCCTTTTCAACATGTTCTAATTATTAACCTACATCAAATGTTAGCCAGTGGTATGGGTTGATTTGCTTAGAGTAACACTCTCTGTCTTAGTGCAGCACTAGATAACAGTTTTGTTATTGTTAAGAATTAAAAGGAAAAGCACTTTTTGTTTTCATGTGGCTAAGTCTAAGCTATTTAAAACCAAGCAACCTCGCCTCCCCCCAGAGTTTTAGAGCTTGCCATATTACAGAATTTAGTGGTTCTCTGGGTAAGTTTTGAGATTTTACATGTAAAAACAGAGAAACTACAAGGTCATTGACCATTTTTGAGTGCTGAAGTAACAGTAAAATAGAGACAAAAAAAGAATATTGAATTTGAAATTAGTATTTGTGCAGCTATACACTGGGATTTCTTGAGAGGGAAGCAGGGTGGTAATGATATTGCAAGTTTGTTCTTTGCATAAAGAAGGAGATTAGAAAAGGTAATAATGATGAGAGGAAAAGGGGAGGAAGAAAGATCAAAGTTATTACAGAAACTAATCACAGTTGAGCAGTGAAGACGGATAATGATATGGAACAAGAAATAACTCAAAAGTAGGAGGGTGAAGGAAGTTTATAAATGTAAACCTAACATAATCCAGACTACAAATAAGAAAGAAAAAAGCACTTTGTGTATTTCGATATTTTCCCCAGAATTCCTCTTTTCTGTCTTTAAATATTTGATAGCTTTTGCCCAAGGACTTGTTTTTCATGCATTTGGATTACTTACAAGGAGTGAGCTCTGATCAGTTGGCCTGAGTGCTCATTCATATGGGCCAAGTTTAGGCCTCTGAAGAAACACGTAGGACAAATTCTTGCTTAGTGACTTGACCATCAATTCCCTCACTCCACATCTGCAAACTCTGGCACTGTGAGTCATAATAAAAACCCACATTGCTCAAGCACACCATGGACAACCCTCAAGTTGTCATCTTTAGTCCTCAAATAGATTGATTTAATCTGTTGAAAATAAAGTGGCTGTGGAATATCAAGGTGCTGTGACATCTGCTTATAAGACCTACTTGAAAACTGATCCAAGACAATGTTTTTTGAGACTTAGCTCTCTTGATGGAGATCTTGATTCCTCAGGATGGCAGTTTTCAGCAATTTTGTTGCTGATACTGTGATTATGACACATATTTTGAATAATGAAAAGATTGTTTTACAAGCCTATAGAATTATCCTGAGCATACTGAATGTGTACCATGGGAATGTGGAGCAGGTGACTTGGAGGACAGGCCCAGTGGGAGAGTGAATCAAACTTGGTATGGCCTGCATCTAAGCAGTTTGAAAAGAGCACAATAGAGCAAAACAGGAGCTAAATCAGGTGGCTTTGTATTGATATATGTATATTTAAGATACTCATGATTCCATTTCAGTCTGACATAGCTCCACAACCTTGATAGACTTTTTATTCCAGGCTTGCAAATCTATAGTGTTCATCCATGTGGGCAAGGCACAGATACAACCTTGGAAATAGTGTGAAAAAAAAAGCCTATAAAAATCTGTAGTCTAGTCTCAAGAAAAGGAGAATTATACAGTGATATTAAGAATTAAAGTTAGGGTTTACCCAGCAGTCATCTACTATGTGCTTTTCTTTTTTTTATTGAGATGGGACAATTCTGTGACACTGATACATGGACTAATATTATGATAGATTTTTAATTGTACTGAGGAAAATACTTGCAGGGTCAAAGTTTTTGATAAATGAATAGATTAAATGTCCCATGAAAGGTACCATATGCTTTTTTAAAATCTGAAAATTAGTTGCAATGTCACAGATGATTTAATTATATGGCCTTGTCTTGGGATAATAAAGCAGATTGAGAATTATAACAGTCAGAGAATGAAGCCTTTGCTGCTGAGAGATGTTTGGAAAATGAAGAGTTAGGCTAACTGCTTTTAAATGACTCTACTCATATTCATAAGTATATTATTTTAACAATAACATATTTCAATCATAACACAGTTATGATTGGTGTGTCATCTAGTGAGCTGTACCTTCTTTTTATGCTGGGTTTCTCAGTCTTCATGCATGCACATTTTACTCTCAGTAAAGGTGAAGTATGGTTGAAAACATCTGGGAAGGAAACATTTCTGGGATTCTGATGGGGTTTTCCATTTATAAGTACCTTATAAGACTTATGAGCCTTATGAGCACCAACCTTTAAGACCAATACTCTTAAGTTTGACTATTTCAGGACACCTTTATAGCAGCCAACTTCCAATGTACCTACTATTGCCCCTAAAATGCATGAAGAAAAAGGGTTTCTGCATAACAAAGAGAAGAATCATCAACTTTCTCCTCATAATATAAGAATACTTCTTTTCTCTTTTATGTAAATTCTTCTCTTAATTTTTGAGGACTTCATATATCTATTCTTCTTTTCCATGCAGTGCTGTTTACCAGATCACAGCACATCAGCACATCCCTTCTATCCTTTTTCTTTTCAAATACATAACTACATTGCCTTTCTTCTTTCCAGAGTAGCTGTAAATAAAGATGCAAGTCTTTGGTCGGTTAACTTGGGTGTCTCTGAACATTGTGGTGCAAAGGTAACCTTATGGTTAACATACTAGATGGACTGATGGATCGTATGAAGAAAGTGTGAACTTTAAAAAAAATCACTAAGCAGCAAAATCTGAGATCTCATTGCTCATTCTCTTCATTATTAGCAGCTTGATGAATTTGGTATCTTTGCAAATAGAATGATGACCAGAATCTTTAATAAGTATCCACTCTGACTTATTATAACAAAATAAAATAGTTGGGGAAAGGCTAGAAATTATGTCTTGATTCAGCACTTAATAGAAAATAAAAAATGAGATGGTATGAAATAGTGAAAATCCATAGGAAAGTGTTCTAGATAACCTGAATAATTAAACAACATTACTGACACAGATTAAAAATTTATTTTCTTATCTCCTCCTATTTTCAGGGACAAAGGTGCCTCTGTAGACTTATAATACTGTATCTAGTATTAAGCAATTTCCACCTCAAATGTATTACCCTGTCTTTTCAAATGAACAGTCTGGAATACTTTCAAACGTAATTCTACACGGTAGGTTCATACAATTACTTTATTCGTTTAATTAAGATGAAATATTTTGTATTTCTTATCATAATTTTAAATTATATAACATATTTCCCTATGTGTCATGAAGGTTTATATATATGCAAACACTTCTTTTAGTCTTCTAAATAGCTGTATAAGTGAAGATCAAGGAGAAGTGTTGCATAGGAGTTAAAAGAATTGGAACACTCCTCTGCAGAAAATAATTTTGCTATATAATATTCTTTCACTGGAAAAGAAGTCTATGCATAGATTGATTACTAGAAGAAAACATTTTGGATTTGACTTCTTTCTAGGCTGGAGATTAATCTCACCTATCACTTCCTTGAGTTTCAGTTCCCTGAGAAATATGATCTGAGTAAAGTAATCGTAACTGCATAAAAATCAAAAGATAAGGTTAGAACTTTCAAAATCTTTCAGTGCACTTTTGATCTGTGGTGAAGATTTTACAAGATAATACTTTTCAAGGACAAATTTGACTTAATTGAGTGAACGATGTATTTAGAGTTGGGGGAAAATTGTAATAGTGGGCTTTTGTCCTAATGTTTTGAAATATAGGTGTACCCACTTCAGTTATATTGTTTAAGTGACAGAGCCAAGTTTCCTGTGACCTCTGAAGACCAGAGAGTATGTGAATTTGCAGTATAGATTTACATTAGTGTGCTAGCATCAGTGACCTGATCTCATTTGGAGTGCTGACTTTGACTATAGGCTTGTGTTGGGTGACCTGGCTTCATCACTGAAATACTTGGTCTCCCTCAGATACTGCAGTATATATTTCATGTATCAATGCTTTGTAAACACTTTAAACATTTTTAAGGCCATAAAACTGACATAAAAGTACTTTTAGACAGTGTTTCTTCGCTTTCTTAAGTTCTGAGTAATGACTGTAACCATTTTTACATTACATTAAGTGCCATCTCTGGTTTGATGCATACCATTTGCAGTAGCTCAAAAAGTAGAAAATAGATTTAAATTGCCCCAAATAGCCAGCAGAGTCTTTCCCTGTGGGACACAATTTTCATACTAGCTAAAAGCAGAGAGAAGTGTGGGTACTTGTTTCTGCCCCTGGCTGGCCACAGACTTGCAATAAGAAGGAACGTGAAGAATGTCCAAATTCCACTTAGAAGATGGTAAAAGAAGATGAAGAAAGAGACAGTTAGTGGATGAGAAGCAGAAAAACACCTTTTAAGATTTCATGTGTTGATAATGTCAAAATACTTAATATTCTGTCACTATGAGAAAGAAAATTTTGGGGATCTAATATAATACCATAACCATCTTGTTTAAATCCAATGCAAAACATCTAATATTAAAAATTTAACAAAATAAAATAATACCTAAAATGTAGCACTTCCGTATTATCTAAAAGAGGGGGAGAAAGGGCTTTTTATTTTATTCTGTTTTATCCTATTTGTTATATTTGACCGTTGCTATTGATAAGAGTAAAGGGAGATAACCCTTTTGTATATTGTATTATTAAAGATGTTTTTTATGGTCTTGGTTTTTTTTTTGTTTTGTTTAGATTATTCTTTGTCATAATTCACATTACATATCTCTGTGCAACTCCGACTCTGTAGGATTTGTGTGTGATTATGAATAAATAATATAAGCTAGCAAGCACATTGCCTGTCACCCAACACCATCTACTCAGAATGAGCTGCTGAACCAAAAAAAGCTAACAGCAAAAAAGAGGTAATTAACATTACAAATGATTGTTCAAGAAGCAAAATGTACCCAGGGCTGGAAGAGTTCATCTTTCTCCTCTTTCCTCTGTATTTGTTGCAAATTTGTTCCAGCAGATGTTTCTCTTCTGAAGAACAAAATAAAATGTGTGTTTGGTTGACAGACGAAAAAGGGGGCAGCTTTTCACAGGACGTCACCTGATTCTGACTGAAGAATAAGTAATAGTGAACGAAACTTACTATGAAACACAGAGATTCTGATTTCTGGTTTTCACCATTTACCGAAAACGAAGGATCTGGTGTCTGAGCACTTTTGTGCATGAAAAATGAATGAGTGGGTGCTACAGTTTTTGTCTACAGTTTTGTCCTCCCCAGGCTATGGGAAAAATTTGCTAGACATTGAAGGCAGTAGATTTAACTACTGTTTGCCAGCTTTAACTATTCTTTTATTCTTATGCCATTATTACGTTCAGAACCTCTTGCATTTTTTAATGTCTCATCCTGAAAATATTGACCTAAGAATAACTTTCTGCATGAAAGCTGTCCCATTGAAGTAGTATGCATGAAATTATATTACATGCCTGGAATTATTCATATGGAAAAGTATCTGCGGGAGGAAAAAAGATATTACTTCCATGTAATTCCAAGATGAAACATCATCAATTTCCGTAAGGTAAAAACTGCACCATTTCTCTTACTGTTGATATGTGGATGTTATTGCCCTCCAAAAACAGAAGTCTCAGTTCTAAGAAAGCTTGAAAAATGTCTCTCTCTTCATCTCATTTTTTCTTTCTTCTCACCCTCTCAGTTCAGATGCCTCCATTTTAAATAACGAGAACGGGAGAGAAGTAGAGCCAAAAGGTATCTAAAGAATATAAAGATATTGCATCAAAATGTTAAGAAGAACCCATATGTTTTGATTAGTTAATTTCTCAAGATTAAAGTATGTTTAAGAAGCCTTCGTGATTTTCCAGTTTGTGTTACACCTTTTCCTTCCCTTAAATCTCATCATTGTCTATTCCTCACTGGTGGATATCATGATGAGTAAATACTTAACATGTTAAGCATGAAGTTTACTTAATGTTAAGTATAACCTATTCGTGGCCCTTTACATGTAAAATAAATGAGATATTTATGCAGATTTCCATGATACTTCAAGATATTTTAATTTTGACCTTATCATTTAGAGGTGTAGAGGTTTTATTAGGCATGTGATAAGTTGGGAATTTAGCATTTTCTTTTTTTTTTTTAATTTTCAACTAAATATTATGGAGAAGGTTCAGTTTAATAGATCTATTTAAAAAGAAAATAAAAAAATAGAAATGACAGTTACATAGGTCACCTACCTAGCTGGAACATCCTAAAATCATTGTACAGGTGATTGCTACCCGATCTAACAGAGAAACTGATAAGAGTAGCAGTTTGATGCTTTCAGTACAAACCCTTACTTATGCATTGCGCATACTCAACTGATGCATTTCATAAGTATTTGCCGACAGCTGAAAATCATACATGACTTTAAACAATGCTACAGCACATTTAAGCATTTTAAGCATATGTTCCGGTGGTACCATGTTTCAAGTCTTGTAAAAAAAGCTAAAATGCCTTGCATGGAAAATTGCATGCTGTGTTAAATGTTTTCATAATTTTTACATTCCACTTCCCTTTTATGTAAATTTTCTTCTCTAATTTTTCGCAGGATCCTGTATTTACCTAAGCTCTCCTTGGCTGTGAGGTGGGAATGCTTCTCCCCTTGGTGCATCCCACAGTCCTGGTCCTCACTTGTCCAGAGCTGGCTAGGCATTGTGTGCACTTGAGCTTCCTCCATATCCAAACACACAAGTTTTCTTCCTCCATCTGGCTGAGAGGCATCATTAAACATGTGAACCGACGAACTGATCCTGTGTCTAGAAATTTAGATTTATATCTGGGAGGTTCAGGATTTCATTCCAGCTACTTGAATAGACTGCACTGTTGTGATCACCTGGTTTTGTTGTCCCCTTTAAAAAAGATTCTCTGCCTATTCGAGCTTCTTTTGTTTCTACTGACTGCTTGGTTGGCTTCTCAACTTAATTAACTTCTCTTGCTTTACCAATTTTCCTATGATCCAATGTTCACAAGCAGTAAATCCATCAGTGTTCTGCAGTTCTTGCTCTTCCTTCCAAGTTTCTTTGTCTCAATCTTTTATTCAAGATTTTTGCCCTCAGACTGGTTGCCTGCTGGTTGTAGATTTTTTTCCTTTCTTTCCTTTCCTAGGTCCTTGTTCAGGACTTGTCTGAAGGTCCTTCTTAGGTAAACACAGTCTTACTTATGCTTACTCAATCACTGCCTTTTCCCCAGTTTTCTGTATTTCCCAGTCCATGTATTTTTGTTGAGTCAGCTCACATTCCCAACTCCCAATCCTATTTGTCTTCCAATTTTTCTTGTCCTAATGCCATTTTTGTTTGCTTGCTTATGGACGATTTTCCTCCTCTGCCCCTAAAGACTCCTGAACATTTTGTTAAAACTTCCCCAGAAATGTATCCTTCACAGCTGAGTCTATTATTATGTCTTGCATTAGGAAGTGATTGCACAGATGCTTTAGATATTTAAATAATTCAAGAAAATCCCCATAAAAAACATGCTTTGTTTCCTTTTTATCCTATTTTCCGTAGTCCAATTATGTAAAACTGTATTACTTTTACAGGGATGTTCTTTACTGTGTCACTGTTTTAAAGTAACTGCTATAAGTGTATTGCTTGTTTCTGCTAATTCTTTCCCGTATCTTGATATGTGACCATCCAAAATGTATGTGTTTTTTTTTTTTTTTTTTCCCCTGTGGAGTGTGGAGGATTATCTCTATCAGCTCCAGATTTGCTAACATTAGAATGACAGCCTTAGCAGTGTTAGGCTAAGGCAGCTTTCCTATGCATTTCCAATTAATCCCAGCAGGTTGTCTCTTTGTGGCAGGATAACATATAAAGTGCACTGTAAGATTGTGGCACTTTCTCTTCCACAGATTGAAAAGAAAATACTTGTGCCTGCATTTCAAATACTCAGCAAGACAGATGTTACATATAGCCTTTTATACATACTACGCATTTTAAATATTTTGCAGTGTGTAAACATTATGAAGTAAGTGCTCTTTCTCATGTGCAAATCTCATTGCTTATTTTGAAAATCAAATAGAAATCATGTGCATGTTTTAGCAAAATAGTGAAATCTTTAAAGTAAATGCAGACTAAATAATTAATCTGCGAGTAGAAAAAAGTTACCATAGCAGACTGCTGTTTTTGTTAGACTTATCTATTACTGAAAGGACTACTGTACTGGTTATGTGGAATGTTATTCATACAGATATATAAATGAGTTATTCTACAGTACTAGAATTACCAGTACACGTCCTATTCCACACAATGAGTACTGAAAATGTGAATTCCTATGATTGCTATAGAAAGGTTGGAAGGTATACTCACATCAATACGCATGCACACACACATGAATAGATTCAAGCATATGTGTATATATATATATATATATATATCTCCTAGAGTTCCTGTAAATGATTAACTATTGCCATTTGATTTTTTCAGATGTAAGTATTCATTAATCAACACGCTTAAACTATCAGAGTCCTTACTGAATGGATAGTTTATTATAATAGATTGTATTTCATAGAGTGATACTATTATGCAGACATTTTGAATTGCAAATGAATAGCTTCACATCTTTTGGATCTGTTAATGCATGCCAAAGCAGAGCCAAATAGCCACTAGCTACATAGATACAGTGCGATGTTTCTGAATTCTCTAGCTTTTTTCTAGCATCATATTTGTAGAAACAGAAACTGTTAAAATGCTAAGCCTTTTTCTTAATAATTAAGTGCCTGAGACTTGGATAAAAATGCATCCCCTCTCCCTCCCCCCCGATCTGTCTATTTACCTATAAAAAGCATATTTATTTTCTGGAATAAAATATATAACCACTTAATATTTAAAAAAACTGATGTTCTGACAAATTACAAAAAGCTGCAGATGAAAATGTTATTTTTAGTCACATGCAAGATTAATTTAAACCATTCTTTTCTATTAGCCGTATGTACTTACTATACCTGCTTAGAAAAAAAAAAAAGATTTCTATAAATTGCTTCATATTCATTAGTGAAAAATGATTTTAAGTCTTGTTTTGCAGTGAAAGGGTATAGTAGGTGATTAAGCTTTGAAAGTCAAGACAAAATATTCCATTCAGCAGGTAAGCTCCAGGCTCCAGTACTGCAAAAGATAGATTTTCGTGCTGCTAACAGCGGGAAATGTTCTTTGATGTATTCTCTGGCAGTTCACAACAAATGGTCCTTACATGAATGTTGACAGAACTGAAAACCAGCTAGGGGAGCTAGCCTCAAAACTATATTTTATTACAATACTATTTTGGCAATTGCAGTATAATACTTTAGAAATGAGCAAAATAAGTCAAAGTAGCCAATTTTATAATAGTAGTGGATATATAATATAAATACTTCTTCAGAAAATATTAAGATCTTTATGGAAAAAGTACTTCTGCTTTAAGTTTAAAATAATGGAAGTGTTTGAATAGTGAAATTAAAATCTGTCTAGAAACCAATTTTTCAAAAAGTGTTGTGTTTTCAATTAGGTCAAAAAGTTAAGATTAACATTCTTCACCAAATCTAAAGATTTCTTTATTTTATTCAGAATATATTCTTATATATTCTAGTAAAAATAGCATTTCAAATAAGCACAAATCCAAAATGTTGGTATCAGTTTACTGAAATGAATTGATTTTTTTTTTTTCTAGCGTAATAGAAATCCATTATTTCATGAGAACATAGACTGAGCATCTCTTGCACATATCTTTAACTGTACCTGCTGCTCAGTTCAAGCAGATTTCCCAGTATATACCATGGTCAAACTGCTCACCTCATAGTCGGAATAAAAGTCTCTTGGGCACCATGAACTGTAGTCTAGGAGCTCATCCTATGGATGAGCCAAGCAGTACCTTCTAAATATTACTACAATCAATAAATGAAAAAGTAGGTAACTGACTGTACTTCATCTTTTCTTTCTCACCTGAAAAATATTTGGTTATACTTTTCCAATAGAAAAGTAGTAAATGAGACATATTTACTTTGGGACTTGAATCTCTGAACCCAGAAGCTGATGGAAAGTGTTAGACTGAGAAGTGGGATTTGGGGCTGGACTAAGGAAGGGCTAGAAGGGTGATGGACCCTGTGGTGGCTTCAGCTGCTCTGCACCGATAAACTTTTGAGCCCCACAGAACCTTGGCCGATACAGCGTGTTTGGGTCTGGGCAAGCCGTGCCTGTGCTACTTCTTCTCACAGAGATGGTGAAGATGTCAAAACTGAAGGAGTGAGATAGCAGGAGGAGATGTTCTCCAGCTGTCAGAGCCAGGGAAGCTAATGGCTGCAGGGAGCTCAGGGTCACCAGCAAGAGCAACGGATGGCAAAACGCATCCCTAAAGGTAGGAGGCAAGGGCACAGAGAGAGCTCCCAAGGGAGATGGGGTTGTGAGACTCTAACAGTTTCACCTACCTCTGTGAAACTTGACTAATGCAGGGGTGTAACGCAGCTTTCTCAATTTCTGTTCAAATACAAATGCACGTCTGCACCAGGGTGATATACTTCACATCCCATCTAGAATACATTATTTTTATTTACGCATTTTCCTGGTTATATAGTTATACAAATGGAAGGGCTTGAAATAATTTATCATCTGAAGTATAACATATATGCACTACTCCTAATTTATAAATGATTACGTTGGTCCAACAGGAAAAAAGAGGGCAGGCAAAAAAATCCTATCCTAGCCACTTCACGTGAAAATTGAAGCTGAAAATAAAATATATACAGACTCAGTCCCCAGGGAGAGATTTGGATCCCATGAATGCTGTAATGCTTCAGAATGTTTTACTGAGGAGAACAGAAAAGATCCTTTTTAGAAAAGTATCATTAGACTCTAGGTTTCAATTTTAGGAAATCTGTCATTTATTCTGTTTTCCAGTGACAAAACAAGAAAATGCTGATGCGAATTTCAGCAATTCTTGAAATAACCATTGCATTTAAATTCAAGGGTAAGAGACGGATCCTGTCCACCCGAAGTGTGGTATTCTCTTACGTCTGGTGCTAGTGACCTGAGCAGCAAGGAGGGTGAGCCTCAATTTTGATGAGCCCTTGGGAGCAATGTTTACCTAGATTATCTATAGTTTGGGAGTGACCCTAACTTTGAAGTGTGCAGATATTGAAGATAAAATGGCTCCGTAAAATGGATGAATAACGTATTTTTGATTTTTCCACCTTGGTTATATCGATCATGCTTGGATTATAATGACAGTGAGGATAAAAGTTTCTAGAAAACAAAATCTGTTGTTTTTGCTCAGCTACAATATTTTTGTGTGTGTGTGTGTGTGTGTTTTGGGTCTGAAATGATTGAAGCCATTAAATTAAATGCAGCATACAGTATCTATTATAAAGAAAAAATTATTGAACTTTGGGAAACAGTGATAGTAGAAAGGAAGAGATTTAGCCATTCTTTTTACTTGGATAAGAATTTGACTACTAGTTATTAAATTTGTTCATGAAATGAATAATTCTGTGAAACAGCCAGCGGGCAGAATGAGCAAATAGAATAAGCAGCCAAAAGTTTGGAAGCTTATCTAATAGCAAGCTCATGAGTCAGCAGTTCTGAATGATGAAACATTTTTACAGACAGATATTTTAATGTAGCACCATTAATAGAGTTAATGTTCTCCTTATTATGGAGAAGTCAGAGCAAAACGCTTTTCTCTATTAATTTGTTGCCATGCTTTGTCAGCAGGAACCTATTTAATTACTTTTTAATTTGTGGTTTTAATGAATGCCATGAACTTATTTTTTAATATAGTACACATTTTTTTAGGATATGGAGTTATAATGTATATGATAAAGAGCAAAGAAATCATTGAATGCTAAAAAATAAAAAATATTATAGAATGTTACTTACAAATAATATATGAATGTATTTTAAACAGCTGTTCAAAAGAAACAAAAGTTAAAATTAGATTTCTTATGCAGATGAAACTTTGGTCTCATTAAAGCTGAGAATGAAATTCTGATTTTCTTCAGGAAGTCTTGCTAAAGGAATTTATACAGTTACATCAAAAAGAATAGAGAAAAGAAAATCAGTACATTTGTATACCTCTAATCAGTTTAGTGTTATTTAGGTGTATGATTGCACACTTCTGTGAAACAGTTTTAGAATGTAATTATGTATCTCTTATAGTTTTATAAAATACAAGTTCTTTTATACACACTGATCAAAACCAAACCAAAGCAATCACAACTTTCTTACTCTTTCTCTTCCTCTTTCCTTGGGAGGAAGTGCAGAGACAGTGATAATAACAAAATTATGCGTGTCTAATCAGATGTGCTTACCATTCTGATTAATGTTGCTGAAATCAGTGCAAGATAAGAAGTTTCTGAGTATAAGAAAAATAGGCAGCATAAACAAGACTAACCAAGACTTAAGTCTTGTATTTCATCTGGTAATATATATTCCAGAAAAAGTATCAAGACAACAGAATTCAGTTACAAGAAAATTTAAAGTATTCTTCTTCTTCTTGGTGTTCTCTTTTTTTTTTTTTTTTTTTTTT
>VZSV01000027.1:4282654-4379201 GCA_013398735.1 Nothocercus julius | reverse complement strand
TTTATTTTTCAACAGAGAATAGGAAAAAAAAATCTACAATTGAATTTTTCCTATATAATTTTGATTTTTGCTGAAAGTCTTTTTCTGTGTATTTCATAAACAGAAAGCTGACCAGATCGAGGGAATCAAATATCAACTATCTTATTTGTCTTAGATTTGGCAATTTTGTTATATGTTTTGCATATAAAATCTTTTTGTTTTCAGAGTTAACCACTCAAATTCATAGATGCTAGAGTTATAATCATTTTGGCATCCTAGGTATTAAGCTAATAAGCTCAAGTGTCAAGCTCTGTTGCACACCAGAGATGGGTTAAAGTGGAATGAAGCCAAAGCTGCACTTTTCCCATCTTGCAAATGGCTAACGAGACTGGCTGTATCTTGCCTCCAGCATCCTTCCATCTTAGGCGCTATTCCTATGAAAGCTGCTTTCCAACCCCCCAAACGCAGGATATTTGGGGTAGGAACAAGTGCAAAGACATCAGACAGATGAATTGCCGGTCAGCTGAAGGTGTGTAAGTGGTGTCTGAAAGCTTTGTTGTTGTTGTCTGAGGCAAATCTTCTAGAACTGAACTATACCAATATAGATCCAGATGTTTTTTCCAGCGAACCTTCTGGAATTGCTTTACAGAGCTATTAATAACTTCTTTTTATGTATTTAATAGTCTATTTTTAAATGCTCCATCTGCAGCTATATGTAATCTTGTTTTTTGACTAAAGTATCTAATTTGAATATGAAAATCATCTAGCTGTTAAACATACAGCTTTGGTTTACAAACATATGTTTCTAAGTTTTTGTCTGATCTGTTTTAGAGTGCTCACTAAGAGCCTACAGCACTTCATGTCCTGTGTTGATAAGTAAAAATTTCCACTAGTTTTGCTGTTGAGTAATAATATTTAAAAAGCATGAGATAAAATGAGGGATCATAGCATATGGTGATAACTCAAGAAAGAGAAAAACTCTTAGCAAAACCTACATATAGTAAAATGTCTGCATTTTAAAAACTTGAAAGGTTTTAAACCATGATCACCTTTCACACAATGTTGAAGGGCTGCTTGTCCCTGGGGGTGATGAGGAGGCTGAGAAATTGCACAGCCACTTTCCAGCCAAATGTAACCCAAACTGCGCAGTACTCACTCAGACGTCCTAGCTCCACTGCCTGCCATGTGTTAATTCATGTCTGTGCTGTGGAATCACAAAAACTAACTACTTGGGGTGGTTTGGAGGCAGATGCCCTGAATATCTTCCATAGACTTTAGTAATGGGAATATTCTTTAGAAAATTTCAGGGATATTGTCCCCAACTATAAACACTTGAAACTGAAGAAAAATATGAAATAAATCCAGTGGCTGTCAGCTTAAGAAGTATTTCATGCTTACTGGCTCCCATGTTTCCAAATTTTCTGAGAAAAGAGTTTTATTTTTGCAGAGTGTGCTCTGGAATATGTTTTTATTTGGTGTGTCTGAACTCAAAACATATCTCTTCAACTTCTGCAATTTGGGAGTGGACTTGTTCAAATGGTGTAATATATAGTAAATCTTTTAAAAGTGAATATACAGAAATATTCTTGAAGTTATTCAAAGGGAGACCAGATCATTCTCCTAGATCGTGGCAGAGGGAAAATTGCATTTTCAAGTGTTTAAGATTTGTTGTGGAAATTACTTGATTTTCTGGCTTATATTTGACATTTTGAAGATTTGGTTTTAATAAGCGTGCTGGGACAAGTAATTTGTGTTAAGCAGTGACAGAGCTACATTGATTTACACAAAATGATGAGCTGGTTCATTTCTTCTATAATAGTGCGAAATGCCTGAGGCAGCTTTTTCATGGGAAAGGCACTATGCAACTGTTAGTAATTTTTCTTAGCTCGGTGAATCAGCATGTGCTGTAAAAGATGGAAGAAATATTCGTATGCCATGCTGGTCATCCTCCTTTGCATGATGGAAAAAAAAACAAAAAACAAACAAACAAAAAAAAACCAGAACAAAACCAAAAATTCCAATGAGTGATTTTTGACCCATGCAGCTACAAAATATTTGCCTGAAGAGGTAAGAAAACAAGCTGTCTCCATGTCCATGGTAGCAGACGATTCCAGCGGGATCTTGTTCATTCTGTGAGTTTTTGTGACCTCTGGATGAGCAGCAAGTTGTGCATGAATATGTAGGCAAGCACTAGCAAGGCAGATGTTACACTTGCTGACCTTCACTCGCTGAAACTGATAATCAGTTTGGCTGTCATTCATTGTCCTTTTGAGGCTTTCACACAGCGAGCGAATGCCAAGGAGACATATTTGATGCGGCAAGTCCTGCCAGAAATTAGGTTTGGACTTGAATTTTTTGGAATAGACCCGAGCTTAGTTTGACAACAAAGGGAATGCTGCTGCAGTAATATGTGCAGATGATAATGTTTCTCAATCTGTTTGCATGCTGCTGAGCCGGGAGATGTTGGAAGTCTTTGCTACTTTCATGCAGCAGTGGTTATGACAGCAAAATATGCAGTAGCACCACATCATATACTTTTTTTTTTTTTTTTTTTTTAATAAAAGCAAAATGGCCACTGAATTTATAGCTATGTAGCTTAACAAATCGGACAGTCGTGGAGACCGTTTCAGTGAAGAGCAGGTAAATCATTATTGGCGGTCATAGGAATCTTCCACTTTTATAAGTAACAAGAATGAGTATGTGAAATATAAAGATGAGTATTTTTTTCATGCATTTATTGACATCTGATCCACTTTAATCACCCAACAGCTAAAATAAATGGGATAGAAAAACGCAAGCTTTCTGTGGTGCTTTGTCAGATTTCTTTCAAAACTTCATTAAGGGTTTTTAGAGATGCTGCAATGGTACATGAGGATGAATAACACTGCAGCTGCGTCTACTAGACAGAAGGAATGTGACGACAGAAGCATAATGATGTTCAAGGACCAGAGAATATGAAGATTTTTACTTCTTTAGAAGCTGCAGTGGGATGGCTATTTCCCTGTAGGAATGTGTTTTTCTGTTTATGTCAAGCATTTGCAGCCTTACTGCCAGCATTTGGCTCAGTCAAAAGCCCGATTTACTAGGTGCCTAGTTTCTGTATCCTTTCACCCTTTCTCCTCATGTGCTCTCTGTTCTATCCTATATCTACACAGCCTCTAAAATACTTGATGCCTTTGATGTTTGCAGTTCTTATTTTAAATCAAATTCATGAGAGTGCAAAAATTGCTGGTAATGACAAACAGTATGGTTCCTTATAGAAATAGGATAAAAACATAAGATTAATAAGACTAACAGTAAAGGAAGGGTTCATTGTGAATCCTATAAAATTCACAAGCACATTTTATGATTGGGTATATAATGTAAAACTATTTAGCGTATACTTTTTGAAATACTGGTCATACTAGTATAAATGCTTCCTATTCATTTTACTAGGGCTAGTATTTCACTGTATATACAAGGACAAATTGCATATTTGCATTCCTTTTCATATGTTGCAGTAGCATTCATTAGAAAGATAACAAGATAGAAAAAAACTTCCCTATTCCTTTTTTCTTTTTATTCTTCTTTTACAGAAATCATCTGTTCTGTTTCTGTTTTCTTATATATATCATTGTCTACAGATAAAAATAGACTATTACTATAAATATCCTTCTAAGAAGATGTTTTACAGTCTGCATCTTCTTCCAGTGCAAAGTTCTTTCCTTTGCTTTCCCCAAAGAGCAGAGATCTTTTTGTTTGCTGTTGGTGCTTTCTGTGAAGCAGCTTGGATTTAGGAGGAGTCAACATTTGTCTACCAAAAAAAAAAAAAAAAAAAAAAAATCTTGGCGTCCACAGCAGACAGGATTCTTTAAAGTTCAAAAGGAATGAGTAGAAAAAAAGAGTGAGTAGATGCTCACCTAAGTAAAGCCTGGAATCTGTTGCTGTGTGCTGACGGAGCTCTCTGATGAGTGCTCTGGTCGTCTCCAGTGCTGGGCACTAGGTATGCTTGTGCCTCAGTCACCCAGAAACTTGGCAAAGGGAAACATGCTGGGAGCATAACTTGGAATTGGAGTGAAAAACCTTGTGAAGCAGCAGCTAGGGATGGATGTGCTGATCCATTCTCCCAGGATAAGTTTACATGGCCAGAAGGATGGCAACATGCTGCGTGAGCAGTAACTCTTCTATTAGGACTGTATTTGGAAATAGGTTTGGCAAAGTAAGCCCTGGGCAACTCCCTTCGCCTCAGCCTTTCCTTCAACATTTGCCTCAGGGAAAAGGCTAAAGAAATAGTCTATATCATCTCAGAATTATTAGGGTTATCTGTTCTTCTCACCTTAGAGCGGAGATGCATCATGGACCTGGGCTGCTACCAGTGCCATGCAATGCTGACGAGGTAGCAGGCATTAATCTCCAGCCCTGATGCTTGTAGTGCTACTGGTTAATCCAGGTTGTTTCTCACTCCAGCGCTTCCAATCTCTCAGTCCCACATCACTGCTGAGTGCTGACATGACCCATGGTGGTTAAAAAGGTATTCAGAAATATGGAAGAAAGTAGTTTTTTTATATAGGGGTAAAATGACATTTCACTGCATGAATACCTCTTTGACTTTGAGATTTATACAAAGATATTTTGGGGAGAAAAAAAAAATCTCCTTAAAAATAAATAAAACTCTTTAAAAATAAATAAAATAAACCTTAACAGACTTAACACATTATAAGCAAATATGTTTACATGAGAAGTACATTAATATATAATTTCATTGTGGATGTAACCAAGTCAATTCTTTTTAACCTAGCAATGATATTTAGGAAGTTCAATATTCTTTCCCCATTTTCTTTTCTCTTTTTCAGGCTATGTGCTTTGAGCAGAAAAATCTCCTGTCCTCATGGCAACTAAAATGTTATTAATAGCACAAATACAGCCCTTGCAACCACTGAATCCCCTGAATTTTGCCCTACCTAAGACCTTAATCTGGTCTTTAAAATGATCACTGTCTTTTTAAGAGTGGACAAAAATTCAGTCTCTGGAAAAATTTGATCCTAGGACTTTCTTCAATGCAAGCTCACAGTTCTGATGGCAAAAGGAGAAAGAAAAAAAGAAAAAAAAAGAGAGAGAGAGAGAGACAATCAGAAAAACACTTATAATTGTGTGAAATTGAAAACCAGAAACTAGGCAGACCAATATCAGAAAATACCAGAAGACTGTGAGATTGCAGTTTAGAGAATTCATGAAAAATAGGTATATGCTACTTTTCAAGGCTCTTTGGTTCATAAAAATCACTCTTAATGTTCTAATGTTTGTTTTTTCTCCATATAGTACAATTTTTAGAATGATATTTATTATTGGCCATAAATGTAGGGTTCTTTTTTGCTTTGTTTTATTTTTTTTCCTGGGGAAAATCATTAGTCAAGTTGTACTTTACATAGGAAAATGTTTTTCTTGGACTTATGCAAGCAATTCAAAAATTCCATTAAGAATAGTTTGTTGCTTCCAGTATTGAATATAATGGTATGGAGTAAGTAAGGTATACAGTGATATAACAGTATCTATCAGCCAACTTCACTTTATTTATTGTACCAAATTTCATTAGCGACTAGATCTCATTCCACTGATGTCAGTAATGTTGTACATAGTCCTGTGGTCTTAAAACCAGCTGTCTATGGCAGAGAGAAATACTAAATAACAGGACTTAAAACACTGTTCTATGAATTAGCAAGACACTGGATGTTTTACTTTGCGAGGAAGAAAAAACAAGGAGGCAGAAATACCTCTTATCATTCCAAAAACTGAACGTACAGAGTTATTTGCAGGCTAGGTCTGTGAGGCATGGAGCATATCCTGTGGTAACATATGGCATAATACTTGCAAATTCATGCTGTTAGATCTTCATTGAACTGTGTGTTTCTTTTAAGCTCAGCGCTCCTCCAATCTAAATATCTTCATTATTTGTACTCCCCCAATGCAAAGGCCATATATACCTTTACATATGCCAAAAATGGCATGAATAAAATTCAGCAGTGGACCTCTCAAGTCAGTATTAATATTAAATAGATGGCATACAGGCCATAGAAATCACCCTCTGATAAAATCAGGCCATTAATGTACTGAAGATGTACGTCTTGGCTGTTGATTGACCAAGTAGCCACTGGCATGTCAGGGTCTTACCCAGTGAAGAAAAGGAGGAATTGATTCACTCAGATTGACATAGACTAGTTTAAGTATGATCTATTTGCTCTAAGCAGAAAGTGATGTTAGTCTCGGGGCTGTCATCCCCTGTTTGGCATTTTTTGTGGCCTGTTTTTACCTTTGGGGCAGAACAAGGGAACAGGAAGAAATAAGAGACTGTGATTTTCTTGCTGACCACTGAGAATGCAGCCAACGCAAACAACTGCATTGCAGTCCGATGCGATGGTCTGCTGGAGAGAATGGCCCTCTGGAGTGCATCTTTTCTCTGCTTAGGGCTAACGAAAGTCAGTGGGACATACATGCTCCTTTGTTATCAATGATACTCTGTTTACACTTAAGCTAATTATGGTCAGTGGGTTTTGATTGCTACCGCTGGCTTATGAGGAAGCAAAGGACCCTAGAAGGATACCACTTCAAAAGGGTGAGAGGAAGCATACAGGAGGAAATGCACACGGGCCTGGGATAACGGGAGTTACCGAATACTTCACCTGGTGATGCTAGTCAGAATTTCAGCACACTGAGAGCTGCAATATGGCATATTCTATGGGATGAATCTTCTATTTCAGCATAGATTGTGACCTGCACAAAGCAAACACACCTGGGAAAGTGAAAAAATGCTCATATTTCCTGGCAGTTTTGCAAACTGTCAGAAAATGGTGTAAAGGGTAATACAGGATCATAGTCAGCACAATAGACAAACACCAAACCAATCAACCACTCAGAAAAAGTCTGATCTTGTTCCCAATAGCAAAGCCTACTACAAAAGGCAGCACTGCTTAAAAAGAAGATTGAAGTCATCTGAATGCAAAGAGACCAATTATTTTTTTCAGCTGTGTTACTCTGTCAGCCTGAAAACACCTGCTGAAGTATTCCCACTCTCTTTCCAATGTAGAAAATTTACAGGTGGTTCCTGTTAGATTACGGGCACCTTCATAGTCATCAGTATGACGTTACTAATTCTCTATTCACTTTATTTCAGTGCTTTGATCAGGGGACTGGTTTTCCTTTTAGTCACAGATGGCTGCTGTTTGACAGGCTGACAGGCAGACAAAGTAAATAGGCATTAAAATAAAATATTCCTTTGTTTTGGAGAGTCAGGCCAATGTCACTGGTTGTCTTGTGGGTAGACACTGCTATATAATGTTTCTATCTGCATTAAGATGTGGAGGGGACATGGTATATTTACATCACTTTTTCAGAAATCCCTTAACTGTCCTGTTGAGGTATTGACCAACACATCTGAGCTCACAGTGCAATATCACCATTACTTTTTCAGTTAAGTTGGTTCTGTTACCAGTAGTGTAAAATTTCAAGTGGTTTGTCTGGAAATATCCCATCTGGCAGAGATGTGCCTGGTTCTGCATAACAATGGGATTTCTGAGAACAGATCAATGGTAGGATCAAACGCTACATAATTATTGTGTGTCTAGGCCTATAACTAGCTTCCTGCCTCCAAAATGCAAGGACAGATTTTTTTTTTTGTGAAAAAGAAAAAATAGTACAAACTCTTGGGGTCATTACAACCTACAGATACTAACAAAGCATGTAAACTAGTCACTATGAATCTCTTTTAATGACAGATTTCTCTATTATCAAAAGAGAAATCCAATAAATCAACAGTGATTTCCAAACTGCTGAAATATTTTGGATTAAGAAGAGCTGTTCTATGCCATCTGTGGTAGCTCTTGAAGAAACGTGACATCTGGTTCGTGAACTCTCCGGGGGTAAATTTGCAGGCCTGGAAATGCAGCTTTCTGTGTAGGAATTGCTACTGACCTGTCCATGTGATATGATACTGGTGCCATTCTGGCTGGTGAGGCCTGGTGGAGAAAGCAGTCCCATCACCTCCTGAACTGATCTTCTACCAGATACATAGAAAAGGAATCAAATAAGTCACTTACTGAATGGCCCCAGAAAAGGATAAGAGTATGACCTGTTTTTTTTATTCTTGCTATGTATCAATTAAGGTGGGCTTAAAATTGAGTTTTCAGCCATTATTTATGTTTTAATTTCAAATAATGGAATTATCAAGAAAATATATTTATTTTATTTATATGTTACCAACTTGAAGATATTTTATAACATTCAGTACTTGAAATAAAACACTCAATTTAAGTGGCTGAAAAGAAGCTCCATTACCTGGGAGCTCTCATAAACAGTTTTCTTTCCCACTTGTTTCTTGAACAGTTTTATTAGATTGTGGTCTGCTGCACAATGAAGCTAAATAACAATTTATAAGGTACTTCTCTTGAGAAGGCGAATCAAGCCTATTATCTTAAGAGCAATGGGAAAATGTGTTAATTTTTGTTTAGTATTTAATTAAGTGTGTTAGTTTATGTAGTATTTAATTTTTTTGGAACCTAGTTCCAAAAGCATAAATAGCTGTCACTATGTAGCCAAGGCCACAACTCCAGATTAAAGTCTCCAAGCGCGATCTCACTGCAAAGAACAGATCTATCATCAATCTGTAATTAATAGAATAAAATGCAGTTTTACCGTAGTTTCAAGCACCGATCTTTCACCGCAGAAGCCATGTAGTGAATTAGAAGGCTGGTGCTTCGTCTTCTAAAGCAGGGTTATTTTTAGTGGCTGGGAAAAGCAAACATGGCAAGAGTTTGAGGTCCCTGCACCGTTTGCAAGGGATTCGGTTTTACCCACTGGTAGCGACTGCCCCTGTGTGGTGGAAGATGGCGCCTGCTTGGACATGTCTTCCTTCCGTACGTCCAGAGCTGGACGGGGAACGACAGCTAGTCACAGTTAACAAAAGTCTACCCAACAGACTATGGCATGTTATCAAATATTTTGGATGGATTTTGGTGCAGGAGTGCCATGGGACCAACAGCGTTGTGTCATGCCAGGCAGAAGTGGGCACTGTAAAACACGCTCTGACCCTTCCTAGAGTGAGGCCAAGCCAATGGAAAGCAACAGGGCTGAAAATCTGCTGCCAAAGTTAGTCCTGAAAGTTTTAAGGGAGAATCCAAGCATGGCCAAATATCAGGTCACTTGCAAGGAATCCTAAAGAAGCCTTGAATTCTGCCACTGTTTTTGGAAATGTTTGTCTCTAGATTTTGACTTCTCTGATGCTGCTTCTGATTTTGTGATCCTGGTTTCCAAAGATATTGTGCAATAAAGACAGGTTTTCCAGTTACTGAAAAAAAAGTTTTATTTCTAAGGAAATGATTATAAGCAGATCTATTTCTTAAATATCATAGAAACTGTAATTTAAAAATTGAAGTTGTTTTGTTGTAAAGTTGTAAAAATTCATCAGGCTATATTTCATTATGGAAACAAAGGTAGAAGATACAAACCATTATTTTCAAATATTTTTGCTATTGTCTGTATTACCTAGAAATTAACATCATAAATTTTGGCCTATAATTTGTGTTTGGTTGGGTAAATGCAAAAATCTGAGTTAGTAAAATTATGTGCCTATCAATGCTTGTGGAAACAAATCATAAACACAAAAATAAAAAAGCATTTTCACAAAAGAAATAGCTTGGTAGCTATCTGAAAAATACTTTCCCAGATTGAGATAAGCTAAGGTAAGGGAAGATATGTATATTAAAAAAGAACCCAGAAGAGAAAAAAAAAAAAAAAGAGATGTTATTAAGTACTCAGCACTTACATGGTGAAAACATACAAAAAATACTCTTGAAATACATATCCTGAGATTTATGGATTATTTACTAAGTATTTGAAGTAGATATCAATGCTCAATTCTTTTTGATCCAGAGTATTAAAAAAGATTAAAGACATCTATGCAACAAGTATCTGAAATGAGGACTGACCTTGATTAAATCAGTCTGCATTAGAACAGTTTTCATTTTTACCTGTATTAAATCGTGTCACCCTATCCACCAAGTTCTGTTACTTTCCTAAGAATGCTAAGAGGCTGGTTTTCTCGAATTCCATCCATATTTTATGGATAAAATAGTATATTAGTATGTATTTGAAAATGTTCATGATTTAATTACTGAATCATGTTACAAAATGTGGGCTTGAGGCTTTTCTGTGAGATGCATGAAGGTGCAAGCATATATAATCATTCACGTGGGCTCAGGCTTTGCTCCTTAGTAAGGCTTTAATGATGTTTGTCACTGCATAATTGTCATCTCTCTCTCTTGCCAGTCAACTAGACAGCCTCTCAGTCTGCCTGTCAAAGAATCCTACAATCCCTTTGCCTTGCAGATCTCCCTTAGGTCTGATATAAACATGGTGCTAAGAAGTATTTGTGTCCCGTGGTATCATTATTTACTATTTTATTTACTATTTTTGACACAGTCAGATCTTCCTCAATTTCTAGATTTAACTCTGTCTCTTTTAGCTTCCCTAGAAGTTAGATCTTGTTTCTTCTTTCTTTCTTTTGTTTTAATGAAAATAAACCCGGGTGATTAAAAGGTTTTCATTATTTAAGTCCAAGTGTTATGACTAAGTTGATAACTTTGGTTACCACTAGCAAGTCTAAGTAAAAATGATGAAGAAAACGCACCATCCAGAAAAAAATATTTCCTCTGTATTGACTTAGTAGATTTTTTTAAAAAATTCATCTTGTTTGATATTTTCACTTTTTTCTATGTGTCTGTCACTTCAAGAAAATTCATGTGTCAACATTGTCCCTCATTTTAGAGAAGTGAAAATGAGAAAAATCAGTCAGCATGTTCATCATTTGTCTTTACATTAAATCAATCTTGAAATAATTTATCCTTCCCATGAGCCTTTCAGACGATGTCTGACAAATCTCAGTCAGACAGCTTCTGTGCAACAGGCACTGCTTCATTTGAGTTGCTTATCCATGTGCTTCTGCACGCTCACATTGGAACACTGGATCCCTGTCTAAACAGGATGCGAGGCATGTCCTCACATTTCAGGTATTCTGGGTAAATCAGATCATTATACTCCAGATTAACCTAATGAATCATCCCGGTGTGTTAAAAAAAAAAAAAAAAAAAAAAGCTCTTCATTTAAATTTTTAATATTTAAATGAACAACTTTTTTTATCAATTTCCACATCACTAGAAAGTAGTCATTAAAGTTTATGTAGAAAAACAGTTTGAAATACTGTGCTTGAATTATTGTTAAACTAAGTTTTGTCTCTTCTGTCCACATTTGCATTTATTTGGAGAGGGACAATCTTTTGGTATTCTCTTTGGATAGTTCTCTGCACAATGGCCTGATGCATGGGTGGGGCTCATTGTTGATATTGTTACAGAAATGCATTTTTTCCAATAACTAATATACTATATGTAATCAGATTTTTTTTAATTAAGTATTCAAGTCAAATTATGCTTGCATATGTTAAGACCTTTTCATGGGTCTAAATGTTAAAAATAAGACATAAGAAAAACCCAGAAACTGAAATAAAAAGTGCATTAAAATAATAAATAGCACAGTTAAAGAAATTTACATTGTCTGAGAGATTAAATTGTCTCAGAATTCTTTGGGGACAAGATTGCAATTGTTGCAGCATTTTTCTGAATTGGGGGCATTGTGCAACAGTTCCAGCCCAGGAACCTCCTGTGCCTCCCAGGTGGAGCTCCCGGTGGAGCCTCCCAGGACCTCCGGTGCCTTGTGGGAAACTCTCTTTAGACATACAACCTACTTTGCTGATGTAGCTGATGACATCTCTTGCTAATAAGCTGGAATGTAAGTCATTTTTCCAAAGAAAGGCTAAACAGTTTCCTAATTTCTCCTGGAAGAGGCACTGCAGCTGAGCGTCTGCGTTGCCTGTGGGAGGGTGAGCTGCAAGTCAGGCTCATGGCACTGGAGATACTGGAGCTGCTGGGACATGTTTCAGAGTCCAAATTCCTGACTATCGTGCTCTAAGCTCCCTTTCAGCCTGTGCCTGCTTTATTTATTTATTGAGTTATCTTATTTTATAGGAACCAGGCTGTACATGGAGTGACTGGGACAGACCTGGCTCTTCCCTGGCAGGACACCAGGATGCAGCCGGGGCAGGTCTCTCAGCTTCTGAATGATAAAGCTCTCCCAGGTCAAGCAAACAGGTATGAGCAGGGACACTTGATCTGAGGAGAACTGGTTGGTAAGCAGAGGGAAGAAAGTGCTCTGCCAGCTTTTTACTGGATCAGGGATATTACCTTATAATTCTAAGATCAAATGTCATTGTGATGGGATTGGGACACTGGCAGGATGTTAAACTGCATTTCAGGCCTGAAATGAATGAATCTTTTGAAAGTCCTTAAATATTCATTGCAGTTTAATGCCAGCACCAAGAATGTCTCCACTGAACAACTGTTTCTCATACCTGTTCTGTGGTCATTTACCAGTTGATATTCTTCATGTCTCATCTTGCTCAGTTGCTGCGTTTGGTCGATACCTGGCCAGACTTTCATTCCTTAACAGCAAACTGAAATCATATCAGCTCTCAGATGCTGCTGTGATCTGTTGCTGCTTTATCAGTGTGAACAATGTCTTCCTCCCTGACCCTCAGGCTGCTTTGCGGAGATGTACTACCTTGATGTGCATGCGCTGTCTGCATGCGGTCCATGCCGAATAGCAAGCACTGGACTGTACCCTCAGGACTACTAGCAGAGTGAATAGAAATGTTCACACGGAAAAATAAAGATTGCAGCTGCTTCTCCACAGGATTTAGCACTAGTACTTCTGTTTTAAAGATTAAAATAATCACTATCCCAAACATAGAAAATAGCTATTCAAAACCAGTATTTGAGTGGAAGTTTAGTTCAAAAGACCAGCAAGAGCAAAAAAAAAAAAAAAAAAGAAAAAGAAGAAAGTAAAAGAACAAAACATCGAAGACAGCGGTAATCACTAGTTTGATCAAGCCTTGAAGGAACAAATGTAAGCATAAACATGAAGAATTAAGACACAACAGAAAGGAATGTGTTATGTACTTTGTCCATTGCCATGCCTTCCTTCAGTTTACCAGGCCATCTTTAATTTCATCCTGGACCTCAAGATAATTCATAAATCCGGGGTTTGAAGTGCTCCTTTCTTTAGGGGCTGAAAAAGGTATCAAATCACAATAGAAGTCAGAGATTAGGAGGATGACAAAAAAAAGAACTGAAAATCTACTCTGAACAAATATATGACTTTTAAAATTTTAATTCTATGTCAGAAAAATATGCTTTCACTTTTCAAAAGTATAGGTTTGTTATAGAAATCACAGCACATTTTATAAAGAAGAGAAAGCTGAATTTGAAATATTTTCCATCAATTGGTATAGTGCTAATGATCTTAGACGTTGCACACTCATACAAAACATGTTAAGGGCTAAACATATTTCCTTCTGAAAGAATATTTCCAGGAAGAAATTTATGCTGCTACCTGATTAGCCTTTCTTGTAGCTGAAAATGTATTCATAAAAATAGCTTACTGTGTTCATGTGCATTGAACAATTCAAAAGAAAAGGCATCAGTGGAACTGAATTAAAACCATATAGCCGAGGTTTCGCCTGGTATAAATTATGTTTATTGCTGTAGTAGAACAACATGTAACAGAAACAATCCTTTACATCCCTGAATTTTTGGCATGGGAGATAGTCTCATAGTCCAAATCTCACTCTTATGGATTCCGTATTTCTTAGCACAAAAGAACTTCTAAGCTATAAAATTTTGTGATCATTTTGTGACTTTTGAGAATAGCATATATATCTTAGATGCTAAAAAATAATGCAGATTAGGATTTTATATACATATATATATTTAACAGTCTTGCTCATGTCAAGAAATGCCAATTTCTTATCTGTAAAATGTACTGGAGGTATAGTACCATGTCCTGGTTTTACCATTTGAAATCTCTTTCATCTATCATAGTGATAAAATATCTGTCAAGCCCTCTGTGCAACTCCTTTATGCCTTGCTTGCAGTGCTGCAATTAGGATCATACTGTGTCATATTCAGAGCTCAGTGACTGTTAAATGTGCTATGCCTGCATCACACTAACTACTGTATCAGTCATTTTAGATGACCCCCTTGAAAATTGCTGCCAAAAGTTTATACGTCAGAAATCACTTTCAAAATGCTTATGAAGTGAAGAATTTTCACAGCTCTCTACCTACGTGGATTCTAAGAACTGTCAGTCAACAAAATCAAGCTTGACAGTTTATATTCTAAGACACACTATTCAAAGATTTGCTTGAACAATTATTCCTATCATCTGTCAGCAATTGGGTTCTGTGTTTAGTCAGTTGTTCACCTTTATATTGTAATAACCACTGAAAATTGCTACAAGAGATCTGCCAAAACCCTTGGCATTATTTTTAAACAGGATGAGTCACAGACATGCACATCAGCATTATGGTACTTGAATGTTGCTTGTGGTGTGAGCTGCAAATTCCGTCCTTTTGCCCAGGTGTGTGGCTGTTTTTGTTCAGAGCTCTGTACTGTTTCATCAATGTTTACTCTCCCATATGATTAAAAAACAAAAAAAAGACTTAGATACTGAACATTGGAGATTTATTTATAAATCAGTTAAATGCATTTTTTTGCAGAAGGGATAAAATTGTTTCCCCTTTATTTTATATGCACTTTCTGAGACCTGAGCAGTATACCTAGGCCAATTTTTCAAGCTTATCTTTAAAGCTACAAGAAAGCTCAGATTTCTATGCAGTGTCTTGATTCCAGTAGCTGAAAACACACACACACACATGGTGAAGAAAAAACATGGAATGTGATGGAAGCTGTGATAGAATTATAAGAGTTTGAATACTGTGAGCTTATCATACAGTTGCTGGATCAAGGGTGAGATTTGATTTATGGGTAAAACTCTACTTTCTGAATTTCCTAGAAAATGTAGTACTCTGCTCAGCTTTAGACTGGAATTTAGTAATATGGCTCTGACCCAGATACAAGTTTAGAGAATCTATAAGCTGGAGATTCTGACAGAAATACTGCCTTTTGCTAGTATTTTATTATTTGTTTGTTTATTTATTTTATTTATGCTTGTATTCCTGCCACTACGGGAGTAAGGGTCAAAATCCTTAAAGAGCTGTTATTAATTAAATTTGGATCATTTTCTTACTCATAATTCAAGACTTGATCAACATCCAATTAAAATGAAGGCCAAAACTCCAATAATCTTCAGGATTCCTCAGTCAGTGCATTGCTTAAAAGACAAAACTGGAAATAGACATACAGATATTTAATTTTATTTGAGAGCATGAGCCTGTGACCAGATCATGACTTCAACTTCACATCTATGTGCAGTCCATGGAAACATTCACAGTTCTCACAGCAGCTATGCCTAATTGTCCTTTTGGGCCATTTCTTGCTGAAATAGAACTAAAAGAGATTTCTTCCTCATGTAGAGGTGTTCTTCCTCCCTTTGGAAGTGGCTCCATTGTCTCAGGAGGAGTCATTAGTCACCAGGCACTTCAGAGAAGATCTGCCTTCACTACAAGAGGAAGGTAATGCAAGGAGTCCATACCACTAAAAAGCCCTGTTGCAATTGTGTCTATACACGTAAGGAATAAGCTATACTTGCATA
Source organism: Nothocercus julius (assembly GCA_013398735.1). Lineage (NCBI taxonomy): Eukaryota > Metazoa > Chordata > Aves > Tinamiformes > Tinamidae > Nothocercus > Nothocercus julius. The sequence continues at coordinate 4,363,592 of VZSV01000027.1, read as the reverse complement.
TGAGAGCTTCCTGTCAGTATGGTATTTCTGTATAGCAGTTACAAGTTTGCATATATACTTTTAAATATATTTATGCATATAAATATTTATACATATAAAAATGCTGGATAAAAAACAAAGAACTTCAACTGATATTAAGTCAATGAATAAAGCATGCATAAGAGAGTCAGTGGGATTATTTTTATTATTATTATTGACTTCCCTGGACTTTTGAGCAGGCTCTCCCCAGAAAATAATGCCTTTGAGATTCTCCAGCGGGTACACGGAGTTCTGGGAAGCAAATTGCACTTGGATGAGAGGAGAGACAAAAGCATTTCTAGCAGTCTGCTCTTGTTTTTCTGCAGTCTGATGAGAAGCCTTTTTGCTGTCTGGCCTAGCCATTTTAAACATCAAACCTTTGTTTTGGATGAGATTTCTTTGACTTTGGCCTAGTTTCCCTGGCTTGTCACAGTGTGTTAACTATCAAAATTATTCTAAAATGAAGGCATCCGGCACAATAATTTCTCCAAGAATGGAGCCAGTATGGTTTTTAATTGCATGATATGAAAATATAATGTATCTAATGTTCAATTCAGATTCTTGTAGGTTGGCGCTGTAAATACATATGATCTTTCATTACAGACCAAAGAAATGTAATTAAGCTGAAACAAATATATTACATGGGAGTGGTTGTTTTCAAATGTCTAATATTTTACTTATGCGAAAACAATTCTGTGAATTTGAGTCTCTGAAGGAGATGAAAGTAGAACTACTTATTGGTCAATAGTGAGAAATGTGCTTGAGAGTTGGTCAATGATATTGCTGCATCTATTACCTTAGTTTGATTTTTTTTTTTTTTTTTTTTGTCAAAGAATGCTAGAAACAAGCACGAGGCCTGTAAGTATGTAGATATGCTATTTACTGCACAGCTTTCAGGATTCCTCACTGAATTAGTGGAGATGGCTGTCAAGAAAATAATATGGGTCAGATGAGAAGATCGGATCCAAACAAAACTGAAGTGCCTGAGCTACTTGTTATGATGTTGTCTACCATTGCTGGAGTGATAAAGTAGCTTGAAACCCTCTGACTCTGTTGCCACCTTTTAGCTGCTTGTGAGAGTGTTATAGGCCGGGTGTGTAAAGGAAACTTGTGATACTGTGTCTGCTCCCTCAGAGTAGACCAAGTGGTGGTAACTCCAGAATTAAGATCATCACCAGCTTTAATTCTAAGGGTAGAGCAGTCTTGCTTGAGAACATGCCTGACTAAGATGATGAAAGAAAGTCAGGAGTGCTAATGAATAATTTTACCATGGGTAATGCCACTTGTTCTGACCAAGTAATTTTTGCTGGCTTCAATAATATAAGGTAAAAGTGCAAGATTTAAATGAACAGAGCTAATTAAAGAATAGGATCAAGGAAAAATCAAAGTCGGTCCTTGAGGAAAAAAGTACTTATCAAATTTGAATTTGCTGTATTTGGACTTCTGTCTACAAGGCTACTTTTATTTCTGTTGTCTTTTTGTTTACACCCTAGCTGGGATCAAGTCAATGTTGTTGCTGTTTCTGAAGTGGAATGTAATTCCATTTCTTGTAATTCCCATGGCAATTCTGTATTGCTGGCCCCCTGTTCAATTCAGGCACTTGCTGCTGTTTCTGGAGTCCATGACCAGTGACAAAAAAGGTGACCAAAATGTATTGTTTAACTGTGAATGTGCAAGCAGAGGGTGGTTGCACCAACCAAAACATCTGCATTCAGGATGATTTTAAGTCCTTCTCCTTGTCTTGGAACACAGGAATTTTATTCTTTTTATGAGCTGTGGGTGTCTTCCTTATCTGAGCGCTATTTCTTAGGAGGAATGGCGTCTGTTCCCTGAAGAAAGATCTTTTTAAACCAGCTTGAAATCCTTTGCCTTATCCTCGTCTTGCGACTTTCCTCTTTGATAACCTGGTCTGGTGAGTTCAGCAAGGGGTCAGCCCTGGGCAGTTACCTGCAAGTGTTACATTCTTTTCTGCTTGTGGCTTGTATTCTTTTGTTAACCCTATAGATTCAGACTAACCCTATAGATTCAGACTAACAAAAAACAGGTATAATATTCTCGTATTTTCTCAAAACAGTTCTTCAACCAATACATTTGTTAACTCTTATTTGCAAACACTGGCACTTCTTGTTATTGTTTATTTTTTTTATCTCGTGTTTTCCATTCTGTCCAAAGGGTTTACTGCCTCTCAGCAATGTTAGTAGGAGGAAGCTTTTATATCATCTTGTCTCAGACTCTGTCACTGATTCTGTTTCTCCTGTCTGGTGATAGTTTAAACTAAATCAAGTGATTGGATGTAATACTAATACTATTAGTAATACTAAGTCAGAGATTTAGTTAGTTCCTGTCCCCCCATAAGAAATGTTAAATGTATTTGTGCTGGGCTTGAAATTTGGCTTGCTGTCCCATCTTAGCATAACAATTTTCTTTCCTCTGTCAAGGACTTGTGATATCTTGATACCTAAGGAGAAAAAAAATGTACTGCTCCACAGCTTGAAGGATTTTTTTTTTTTTTTTTTTTTTTTTGAATTTACAAAAGAAATTATGGAACTTGCCAGAGAAAACCACTTTGTACTCAGTCTGCCTCTGCAACAGGCAGAGCAATTTCTGGAGAGGTTTTTGGAGGATAGCTAACCTTCAGCTGCAGAAGGTTAATAATAACCTCCATATTTCTAATGAATACGGTCCTCTGTGTGCTTCCTAGGGAAACTACCTATGTGCTGCATCTCCGTCTCGTCTGTCTTGACTGAGGGATTTCTAGAGAGAGACAAGAAAATAAAGCAAATATCTTCCCCCTTGGCATCTTCTGTACTCTTTCTGAATTATCCATTGTTTTTCATTTGCAGGCAAAAGCAAAGGAGGCAAACCTTGTGGCCCAAGGAAATCTGTCTTGCTTGCTTGCTAAAGCAAGTGTGTGCTGAAATAATCAGTAAGTGAGAGCTAACCGAAAACTAATTCCCTTAATACATAAACTGGTAAGTGGTCTAAATAACAGGAATACACAGAATAGTTCATAAGGTAATTCTGAGCCCTTTGATAAGTGGAATATTAGAGAAAATATATAAATTGGTTGTAAAACTGAGAAAGTTACGGTTTTAGTAAGTGCTTAAGCAGCTCAGTTGTTGCTTGTAATGCTGCCTTTGTGCTATCTCTCAAATTTCATTAGAAGCTGCTTTTCCTTCAGCTTAAATAATCCTTTACAATCCCTGTAAAAATGGAAGGCACGCATGCTTGAACTGTTTTTGTTCTATTACAGCACACAGAGCACAAATGAAACTGACTCTGAAATTATGATTTGCACAGTACTACATAATGTAGATGCGTCTGAAATTTATAGTGTACCACGAACTGCTTAATACTCAGCACTTAAACTGCTGTGTTTCCCCAGCAAGCTGTAATAACTAGAGATTTAATACAGAACCTGGTATCTGGACAGTTATTAACATTGTTTCCTCAGTATTTTACTGCCTGCTTGTAAACACTACTTTATTGAAATGTAATAGTATGCTCATGGTCATATAAACAGTGAAAGAGAACAGGGTGATTTTTTTTACCAGAGGTACTACAGAAAAAAAATATGAAAAGTGAAATGAAAAAAAAAAAAATGAAAAGACTTTGGACTTAATCATCTAATTCTATATACAAAAAAAATTAAATCTTTCTACTGTAGCATTTGACCTTGTGTATCTGTTCAAGCTTTTTAACAAAACAAACAAACAAACAAAAATGGGGGAGGTTGCTACTTTGGAGACTATTTTTATTTGTTTTTTTTTAAGCTCTGCTATTTTCTTCAAAGAAGTAGGGTTTGGGTTTCTTCCCCCATTCTCTCTTCATGGTATTTTAAAAGGTAGAAAGACACTTCAATATATAGTGTTATTTTTACAACTGGGTGTTGTGCCTACAAGAGTGAGGGATTTAATTCTATTATATTGTACAGTTTTAAAATACACAGGGAATTTCAGTAAATGATTATGACTCGATCTGTGTATGTTTCAAAGAATCTTCTGTGGTCTCACTTCATTTACGTGTATTTTAAGACTTTTCTTTTTACTCTGTCACCTTTGATAAGTTTTTAGAGCTAGTCCTTAGCAACTATATTAAAATCAAAATAAACTAAAAATTTGGACCTTTACACATAGGTAGGAAACTCTTTTCCAACCACTGAAGTCAGTGAAGCACAGTACTAACTAACAGTAGGCAGCAACTAAGGGTTATCCCATACTAAACTGCTTAGCAGCAGTTAGGGACTTAACTTCATTTACCTATTTGAGAAAATCTCAACCTAACTGTCAGATTACTCATAACTAGCTATAGTCTTCATAACATTTTTGTGCAGATAATCTATCTTGGTCATCAGGAAGGGAAGGAAAAAAAAAAAAAAAAAAAAGATTAGAGGCTCTTTCGGGAAGGAGGGCATCACACCTTAATCTGCTTTCTCAGTAGTGTTGAAGTCGAGAATCTGTAAACCAAAACTGGTTAACCAATACCTTTTTGCACATACTGTCATTTTGTAAGGCTTCTACCCTGAGACTTAACAAGGTGTCTTTGAATGTTTCCTCTTACTCCATGACATGTAATTTCCTGCTCTGCAGGTACTGTTCTTCTGCTATTTCCTGTATTTCAGGGCCCTTTTACAGATTCTTTTCTTGCTTGTCCACAAAGATACTCAGCTGAGAAGCTGAGTTAGGCTCTAATTGATGGACGATCCTTCCCAGTTGCTTTGTCTATATCAATTTTGATCCAAAAAGAGAAATCTCTAATTAAATTTGGTGCACAGCTAACATCAAACATTGCACAGCTGCTTCATATATATAGTTATGATGGAATTTTAGACACCTGACTAATACAATTTATTTGATGGGGCTTTAGATCTAGACATTAGCATATCACAAATAGATCCATGAGCATATCTTGCATTCTGATATCTTTTGAAAAGTTAGGTAGACACACACAGAAGCACTACTAATACTTCGGATGTCTCAAACCAGGAAAAAATGGGGAATAAAAAAGAACAGAAAAGTAGAATGTTATCTTTGTAAGTCATAAAATTAGAAGATCTGTTGGCCTAGTCACTGCTTTCACAGAATTCCCAGACTAACAGTGAAACATTTTGTGTGTGTTTGTTAATGTCTTGTAGCTGGAAAAGAAATGTCAGAGAATTCCTACTGGTCCTATTATTACATTTTTAGTCCACAGTTCAGCATTAAAAAAATAAATCCATCAACAACAAAAAAAAAAAAAAATCTTCTCTGGATAAGAAGGATAAGTATAGTGACTTATTTTAAATATTATATGTCTAAACTTCTCTATAAAATATCAACCATTTTGCAATGTGAGGAAGCATTTTCTACATTTAAAGGTAAGTTAGACAAAAGCTAGCATGAATATATGTGATACTTGTCTACTGTTTGGGCTTGGAAGCATTTGGAAGCATTATTAAAAAAAAAAGCAGAGAGAGCAAAATATTTCTCTGATTCTGACTGTCTCTTCCACATATTATGTATTTAAACTGAACGGAGATACAAGAGGAAATGTAACTAAAAGATCATGCAAGAAAGATACACAGCACTGCATTCACGAGTCAAAAATGTTGCTAGCATTTTATCCTATAGAATAATATTTTTAAAATCCTATTAAGATCTGAAAAGGCTTTAGTAATTACGTCCTTTCTTTTTCCCAGTAGAGTATAGAACAGTCACCTAACAAAGTCAAAAGAAATGTGAAGCAGCAGGTTGTGATCTTTTTAATGATTTTTTTTCCATTAAAGTTCCCCATGGCCTTCCATCTCACCTATATATATCTATGTATGTTCTGTTAGTGTGGTGGGAGGTCACGTTTTGCACACAGATGTTTATTCACCTTAGCTATCACGTTAGCTATCACCTTAGCTATCATTTCATTTGCGTGTATATGCATGTATAATGTATGGCACAGCATTAGAGGAGTTTTGAAAAGAATCCAAGCATTTTTATATGATTCGGTCACTCTCCAACACTCATGCTGCTATTCATTTCCTTTCACTCTGAAATTCCGAACCTGTGAAGGTACAGCCAACACCATATTGTTTTTCACACAGAATTCTTTTACTCCAGCAGAACTGCAAGACCAGTGGCCAGAGTTCTGCAGAGTTGATAGCTGCAATAAATCTTTTTAACATTGGGGTAATTTTTGCAAACCTCAGTTTTGCTAACTTCAGGCATTAGGAAAACTTACTCCCAAGCATATCATCACATTCTTAATTAAGAAGTCTTTTTCTTTCTACTTTTTCTTCTTAGCTGGCATTCTTAATTAACCAACCAAGGACAGTAGGGCTTTAAGCGATGCATCCTGAACTGCAAGGTATGATTTGTAACATCCTGGACTTAGAGTAAATAAAGCTTGCACTTTTGATGTCATCATCTGGCTCTGTGTCCTTATGTTATAACCAAAGGTATTTTTGTGGTCTCCTCAGCATATGTAGTTAGGTCAGAGAAGGAGAGGAAGAAGTTTCATTAACATACATGCCAGCAGCACATGAAAAATTAGGACCTACAGTCAAGGTGAAGACAATACTGCAGATAGAAATCTCTTTTAAACCTCTCTGTATGGGACGGGAGCTTAAAAAAACCTCTCATAATTGCCTTCAATGTGAATTCATTTTTCACATCAGTATCTTATTTTAAAATATACAAGCATGCTTAAGAAATAAATTCAAGGCAGGGATGCAAAATATGCATTATTATGGCTCATTAGTGGTCAATACACCTTCCAAATATAGAAGATATCATCATCAGTTCCTGAGGAACAGAGATGGATTTACAATGTAGACACAGAGTAGCCTATGACAAAGCCAGCATCTCCCAGTCCACTGCCATGGACACATTTATAGTTGAAATCTGGATGTGTAAAGTCTTATCAAACAAAAACAAAAAAGCTGTTTTTCATGCTGCTGTTCCACAAATGTAAATTTTGCACAAACTGCAGACCAGAAGGGATCATCTTGTACCATTTATTTCTATGCAGTCAAAATAAAATACTCCTGTCCTGATATGGCAACTGAATATATCTACTCTATAAATGATTACTCAGGATGAGAAGCAATGGAAAACTGGGCCGAGTAGATAGCCCTTTCTTCACAATCCAGCCCCTATATCTTTTTCCATCACTAATAGGAGACCCTTATGTCTTGCCATCAGACATAAACAACAAACATATATTTTTGGTCAACAAAAGCATTTGCACTTATATTGTGAATGAAATCATTGTAGCCAGCAAAAAATGAGGACAACAGCATGTATTCTGATATTAAAGAGTTACTTACTTTAAAGGTGATGTTTCAATTTTCCATTTCCATCTTTAATTTTATTTTGAAAAATGGCTTTGACTTACAAAGAAAATACTACTCCTTTAACATTATGCTGTGTTTTATATTTTAGGAGCAGGAAATCTCTTGAGTTTCATGATTTCAAACATGATGTTTCCTCCAATGGCAAGAAAGTCTCATGTGACAGTGAACAGGTTATGATTAGCCCACTCAGTCAAAGTTGGGTGAGGGAATAAAAATCTTGCACGCAGTACACCCTAAGACTTATCAGTCAGGGTACAGTATTCCAAGAAAAAAATAATATAGGCAGACAGGTAGGCCCAGAAAAACTAAAAATCCTTAATCGTTTATGTTAGATTGGTGAGTTATCCTGAAATCTTCAGACAGAATTAGTGTCTTAAAATCCAATTCTGTTTGAATTGAGCATCACCATGTGAACTGATGTGTTGAAGTGCAAGGCATCTGCTAGTCAAGCTTAGTAAAGTCCTAAATAGTAGACCTGACCTTCATCTTTCTGTATTGCTGATTTTTATCTTCCATTTTCTATGTTTATCTCTTATTTTTGAGCTAGAGCTGGCTTGTATAACATTAGCATAAAGTTAGGTATCCCTTTATATTGCAAAACTAGTCTCGGTTATGTTTATCTGAATATAAATATAGCAACTTATCAAGATACAAAATATGTATGCTACCTGCTTTTCTATCCAACAGGCTACAGAATCACTGAATAAACTCTATTATGCAAAACATCTGAATAAATCTGATATATTCGTTATAATATACATATTTTTCAAACTCTTTTCATTGTCTTCCTAGCTAAGACTTTATCTGTGGAAGGCTAAAAGAGTGAGAGAAAACACACCGTAAATCAACTGGCTTTTCCTTGATAGATTATTTATAAAAAAAACTCTTCTGATCTTTTGATCTTGAAACAACATAACCTAAAAGCTTTTTCTTTTTGGCTTGAGTCCCAGACTCCAAATGTCATTCAAAGGATACATCTTCACGATATACTGTTTGATACTCTTCATCCTTGCATAAATTTGTGTTCTTTTATCTTATTTTTCTTAATAAATTTGTACTTCCCATGAACTTTCTCGTATTGAGCTTTGACCAATTTATTAGAAGAATAAAATATTGGATTTATATAAAAATGGTGTTGAAGAAACTTTTCAGTATGGAAATATCAAACCCTTCAGAAGCAGAAACTAAAAATGGAGCAAAAGTCATCTTTCTCCACTGCCAGGTGAAACCAAAGAATTTTTCACTAGACAAAGCAGGGCTGCCCTATAATCACAAAGAGAGATGGATACCTGATAGTTAGACAGCAAGAGTATTAGAAAATAGTTTTAGAATAACTATCTTGGTCAAGTTTATATGAGTAGAGCTGTCTAACCAAGAAATTTGGATTTTCATTTTCTTTTCTTTTTTTTTTTTTTTTTTTTACTTCATTTCTTATCATTATTGACATCTGATTCCCTGCTTTCTAAAACACAGTTTCTGGGTAAATGTGAATTTTCTGGATCATAGGAAAACATGTGCAGTGGATAAATGCTGAATATATGCTGTGGGATATAGTAAAAGGACAGAAAATCCTTGTGATCCAGAATTTCAGTAAGTGCAAGTTATGAAAATGTTTAGCTTCAAAAAACTATAACTGGAAAAGCAGAAAATTGATTTACTGCAAATTGTTCTAATATTTCTGCATAATAAAGCCTTGCAAAATTGTCATGAAAATTTACCAGTCCAGATGCAAGTGTCTACTAGTCTGCTTTTTTCATTTTAATCAATCATCATGGTGAATTAAATAAGAGGTTTTACTCACTGTGTCATGAAATGTTATTCATTTGACAAAGCTGCACAAAGATTTCCCAAACCATTATACTCTAAATATATATTTTTGCATATCTTTGCATGTCTTTGCGAAGAACAGAGGAATGTGTGCATTGCATTATTAGCTTTACAACTTGCTTGTGTGTTGGGGATAAAAGAAATTGAAATTAATGAAAACATAATGTATGAGGATTATATGCATGCAAAAGCAGCTGTAAATAGCACTTTATTTATTTATTTTAGTCATGTGACAAGTCCTAAGATTAATAATGTCTGTTGCACGAGACGTATGTTTTAGATCTTAGAGAAATATCTTTAAAACTTTAATAACAAATATGCAAACTTGAAATGATTGAAATAAAAGTAAAGATTAAAAACTCACTGGAATTCTTAGATGAAGTCCAAACCTCAAGATTTCTTGGGTCCTTGTAATTCTCTGAACTTATTTGAATAGAGAAACTTAAATTTTATTTACTTATATATTTATTTATTTTTATTCAGGCGTCAGCCTGATGATTTGAGGATGCAACAGTATTTTGTGGAAGATTTTGATTTCATTATTGAATGTAGTATGGTATTTCTAGTTATGAAATCCAAGCCTCCGTCACATACTTCTGTGCACTTGGGAGACTAAACTTTATGGTGTCCTGGACTGGCAAAAGTGAGAAATTATGAGATGTCCTATGAAAAACATTCAAAGATACCCAGTGTACCCAGTGATCCTAGGGTTCATGAAATGTTTCAAAGGTCTTTAAATTAGTAATGAAAATCAATTCAGTGTAAGCAATTCACTATGTGAGGTCACATGCTAGTTTTACCAATAAAAAAAAAAAAAAAAAAAAAAAAAAAAAAAAAAAAACCACTTATTTAACACAGAGAAACATGTGGGGAAATTCGGCAGTTGAAACGATAATGCCAACATCTAGACAAGCATTTATAACAGCAGTTGCTTCTGCTTCAGAAGGCAGCATTTTTCCACCTTTAAGTAGGTGCCGCTGGAAATGAAGATTCACTTTTGTTTTGGGGTTGTGTTGTGTCAGGTTTTTTTCAGCATCACTGGTTTAAATGTATGGATTGAGTTATGCAAGAGGGAGAAGCAGATAAACTGTATCATTAACATAATTCTAGTAACACCAGCTGCAGTGAATAGCGAACACATTTATACTTAGCAAGGGAAAGTAAAAATTTAACCTGTGCTGTGATTTGAATATCTATTAAGAGCTTACCCAGTGGCTGATTAGACTAGCCTCTTGCCAATTGATATATTTCACCCATTGAGTGAAAAATATTAATTATTAGCTTCATATTAAACTAATCATTGTTTAGGAAAATGAATAAAATCATAAATATCTATAATGAATCAGACTCACCTATGATATACTACATCCATGCCTCATCATAGATCCAATTCATTATTTTCTTTCTCTTGTGTCAACACACGTGATGAACTTTCAACAGTTCTGACACTCAGACCTAAAATCTAATGTTTGCTTTTCTTTTAGACTTTTCAATTTTTTTTTTAATGTAATATGTATTTTGTCTGCATTTTTGTAGGTAAACTGCTGCCAAATGATCTTCTGCTTCTGTAGGAAATATTGCAGTTCATGCTATAAAATATTAAACTCTTCTGAATTTCCTGTTAAAAAAATGCATTTTTCAGATTTTTGAAGCATATAAATCACCTACATATTTTTCAGTAAAAATCATGTTTGGCAGAGGAGCAGAGGAGTTAATGTAATCTCATCGGCACTAGTACTGTTTTTTTGTGTTGCACTGGAATCTGTTTTTTTTATTATTTTTCTATTTTAGCCACTGCTTGTGCCATTGCCTTTAAAAATCAATAGCAACAAAGAAAATCTGTCTGCTTAGTCAAGGTGTGCCAGAAATACTACTTTGACCTCTAATAGTTAAGACTCAATGGAGTCTTTCTGTTTTGATGCTAACAAGTAATGTGTGACTACCAGGCAGTGTCACTGTCCTTTCACTATGATGAATTTTTGTTAGCTCAGAGTATAGCATGGTCTGTTTCTACTCTCAGATTCGTGAGTTTGAATCTCTTTGGCCTAGAATAGAGGTGAGTGTCACTGATTCGCCATCATGTTAAATAGCGCAGAACTGTGTGTGAAATTCCTGCAGGTCCTGAACCCCCTAAGTTCTGAAGTCACAATATGCAGAAGTCAAGCCTTCACAAAAGCCTTGAGAGCTTAATTCCAACTGATTCCATTACGGTTTAAGATAAGCACTTGCTTAGTGTGCTTACCTCAATATGAGCTTTGAGTTGCATTGAGTACAGAAAGAACCTGAGAGTGTTAACTGGGTAGCGAAATGAGAGGTGAAATATGGTGGAAGGATAAACAAATACAAGTAACTTTCTCCCAAACTTTGCTTAGTTATTAGTCAATGCATGCTGATGCAGTAGAAGTCTGGTGTAAGAAATGTGTTCTATACTTTTTTTTTCTCCACATGGGCAAGGTGCAATGATAGTGCAGAATGCTGCTTCAAATGAGTCTGTTTTAAGAACTATAATCATTTAACAAAATAGCTTTTAGGCATATAACAGATTGACTTAAGATAAATATTAATCTCAATTACTTTATCAGATTAGGATAATATGGGCTGATTTTAAGCATATTTATTTCAATAAAGAAAAAAAATTGGATGCTATTATCACCCTACCCTTAGTAACATTCCAGACTTTTCCAGTGCTTTTCTTTTTTGACTAACAGTATTATAACTTCCTGTCAAATACATCATGTCATATTTTATTTTTCAAGGGTTTATAGAAATGTAAGTCCAAAATTATCTGCGATAAAAATTCTACCAAATATATGGTTTTTAAAAGCAAGTCTTTTCTTCATATGTGTTCCAGATTTTTCTCTAAAGGGATGCTATGTAGTCCAAAGAAGAAGGTGGGCAGGTCATAGATTGATAAGACAATCCAATTCAGACTTAACTGATTGGACTTGTTGTGTGTATTATATAAATGAAATGGGAGAACAGAAAGCTTTCAGTCTTTCCTTTTTTTTTATTTTTTTTTCCCTTTCAGAATGTAAGTCAGACTACTTGTCCAATGACTTCTCTAAATCTGAAGGGGCTAACAGAGTAAATGTTATGAAAACCGTCAATTGTTCTGGCAGGTATGTTTCATCACACACACATGTGGCCTGGCAGGATGTTCTGTTTTGCTCAAAGATTGTGCTTTATGGGAGATGTTATGCAGAAATCGAAACTTTGGGTCACCAAGGAATGTCTCCTCTTATACAGGGGGAGCAGGAAATTTCCATGGAAAGAAAACATATTATACTTACAATAGCAGTAGTGGTAACCGTTCTTCACATGTCTCTAAAAAGTCCACAGGAAATTCCTTCTTGAAACCTCATGCCTTTCTAATAAAGTAGCAACAATGTATAAATTTTGTATTTCTCATCAGGTCATATATTTCCTACCCTTCTAGGAAAACCTAATACAGAGGAATTACAAGAAATTCAAAAATTTGCCAGATGAAATCTTTAATGGAGATAGGAATTTAGGTCTTCTCTAATCTTATGAAAACATGGGGATATATGGTCCTCCCATGTTATATTTAACACTGCAAACACACTGCAAAAGGTAGTGCATTTATACCTTGAAAATGACTCAAATTTATCTTGGTTCAAGTAATTTTTTTTTTTTTTTTTTAATCTACTTCAGTAGTAGATAGAACTGCTCAATAGACCAGTTTGTTTGCGCTGGGGCATAGGATGAAGACAGGAATATGAAAGTAAAATTGTCACTCTGGACCTTTCTCAGCTTTCCTACATTGTCTCTCTTTTTGGGTGTAATGATGGAGGATGGCCTAGAGGTAACTCAAAAACAACAATGAGAGTTCTCTACTTTAAAAAGTGGAGCCGGAGAGTTAAGACTATGAAAGGGCATTTAATCTTTCCCTTATGCATCTTGCTGGAGGCAGCCGAACACCATGGGTTTTGGGAGGAGGGGAGCCCTCCTGCGCAGACTAAGGTAAGTAGTGAGTAGCTTCCTACACATACGTGCACAAGCACACATCTCCAAACAGACCTGTAAGTCTTCCAGTTTGCAGAGTTGCTCCAGAACTGACTTTTATCATTGCACAAAGTGACAGACTTCACCCTCATGAAGCCTTAGAGTAGTCCCACCATAACCTATATAGATGCAAGAGAATTAGCGTTTAGGAAGAGAACTCTAGTGAAATAGATTTTGATGGGTTGATTGTCTACATTGGTAATTATTTCATATCTGCACCTGAGGACTGTCTGAGGTGTACTTTATGTTTTAAAAACAGGTAGTAGAAAGACTTTATTGAGATTGTTCATTACAAAGAAAATTAACTCTGAAATGATGCATTGCCTATAAAAAGAGTTATTGAAAATACTAAATTATATGATATAAAATCCAAGCCACTTCTCTATTAAAAAAGATGGAAAGGTCTAACACGTAAAGTGAAAGTATTGCAATAGGCTTTTTTCATTAACAAAAAATAAAATAAAATAAAATAAAGTAAAATAAACACTTCACAACCTCCATCTCCCCCTCAAAAAACCAGAAATGAAAACACACAGCATAAATTATTTCTGGAATCTATTTTCTCTCCTGGCAGATGACTGTGATTATACTAATTATAGTTATATTTTCTGCAGAAGTTTATGGATAATGTATGAAATTAAAATATTGGTTCAGATTTTGTTTGTCAGATGTTAAAATTACAGGGAGAATAACTTTATGTGAACTTTCTGAGAGCAGTAATCTCAGGAAATGGGCAATACAAGTTTAGCATTGTTTTTGGCATTATATTCTCTGTGTAGTAAAATGCTGAACAGATGTATCTGATAGCAGTTGTAACCTATTCAGAAGGAAGAGTGCCAGTGTTAACCTACCACTGGTGGAAAGCAATAAAGTGTCTCTGGAACCTGTTCACTACATATGGTTTGCCTGAGGTTACTGTCTTGCCTCTCTTACAATGTTACCCAATAAATCACAGAAAATATGGATTCATTTTGAGCTTAAATGGAACGAGAAAAAAAAGAAAAAAAAAAAGAGTTTATTGTAAGGGCTGCTGAATATTTTCCTTTCAAACATGAAACAAAACATTTATAAGGCTAAACTATATAAAAACCCCTAAAATAAGCCCTCTAAAATGTCTTTCTTATTACCTAATTTACTCCTTCTCAAAAAGAAATACTGTTATAGCCAAGACTTATGCAACATCTGCTGTGTTAATTATCAATATATTACTAAGCCCTCAATTTCCTTACTCAAACATATTTCTTTAAAATCTTATGACAAACTATGGATTTAGGAGTATATCACTTGGAGATTTGATGTACTGTTCAATTTAGATTCTTTTACTCTGGCCAGATGGAGTTTGTAAGAAGACGTGGAGGAGGAAATCTCTAAACTCTTGCCAAAAAGTTTTTAACTGTATATGAAAGATTTTTAAAAACGGTAAAGGGAGAGATTATTCAACAGTGGCCTATAGGGAGAAGAAGCACAGAGTTACATATATCTGTTATGTCCTTATGTATAGTCAAAGGTAGTTCTCCATTTAGACAACAGAAAATCTGCTTCACATACATTGCAATATCTGCTTCAGAGCAACCATCTGCTTAATCCTTTCCAATATCAACTTCTGCAGTGGCCACAGCCCTTAAATATATATATATACATATATATATATATACATATATTTTTTTTTTCCAGAAAAATGTACAGAAACAGATTCTTCCTATGTATGTATGAAATACTAGGACCTTGGAGGACAAAGCGGAGGCACAAGACAAACAATCAAAAAGTCGACAGATTTTATTTTAAATTGCATTCATTTGGAAAGGCGTGTAGGTCCAGATGTGTAAATTGCAAGTCATGTTGTCTACATCTAAGCTTGGCATCTCAGACTGCCTGTAAGTCAACAGAGAAAAGCTACCACTTCTAGTAAGCCATCTAACCTGTTTTAGAAGATCCCTTTGCATGAAAACCAGTGTTTTCTATCTTCTCATTGACACTAAAGGCAACCTAGAGTAACAAATTCAGATTTTAGTCTTTACACTGGTCACATAAATCTTATCACCCTGACCAATGACTACTGAATTTGTGCTGTGAACTCGGTGAACTTAGAGACAGAATTAAACTTAATTGTTTTCTTAATTTATTTCTTCCTCCACTAGACATGTCACCCTCCTCAGAGGCTTTTAAAAACTTGTGCCTCTACTAACTTCAGAGGAATTCTGCAGCCAAGAGTCAAGCCCTGCCTGAATGACATGTACATACATTTGAGGAATGGGATGAGATACAGAGATGCATTCAGGTCTAGGTATGCTCTGAGTATGTATATCTTGGACCATATTATTAGACTAACCTGTTTATTACACGTTACATGTGGATTAATTCTTTGGGCTATGCAAAGACTTGATATAGATGAATTTGCTTTGATGCCAAAAAGATTTTTTTCCTCAGGAAATGTATTGTCTTATAATGCAATATCAAATTTTAATGCAAGATTAAATTTAACAGTCTGGATTTTAAAATAGATATCATACGCAAATAGGAATTTAAAGAGTGTGAAACTATGTATTTATCAAGAGTCACAATGATCAGTATTTTGCTGCTCATCTTGGTACAAGTTTTTTGAGGTACAAAAAAAAATCATAGTAAGCCTTATTCATAGCTGTTTTAGGTCTAGTCAGGACACCTATAGAGATTTTTACTGGAGTGAGATCTGCAACTCTGGAGATTAGGCCCAAATGAAAATGTTGATTCCAGTGAAGCCCAAGGAAATGTGTCCTTTAAGCACATGGGCGCATCTAAAGTAACCTAGTTTTCTTATATGCTATGCTATTGGCTTGAAGAAAGAGATTTCTAATATGCCATTTCCTATCCAATGATTGGTTGAAGACATCGATAATATGTATTAAGTTGGCTTTCTTCAACAGCACACCCAATGCTACTAGTCATTACTTTCAAATCTTTATTTGCCAGTAAATAAATGCTGTTGTCTCTGTAACTTAAAGTTTTTATGAGTTTTTATTAGAAAATATATAGATATGTTCCAAGCAATTATAAATATGGTCTGACATGCAGTTTAAGGAAACTATATTCTGTATCTTGTAAATTAACCTAATATCTACAGATAGATGGAAAGCCACAATCTTGTGAAATAAAATAGTAAATTAAAGGTAAGATGTGTGGTGGGAATTTATTTGACCTTACTTTTTCTCCTGTGAATAGAACAGAATGTATTATAAATATTCTTGAGTTTTTTTGTAGTGCTTTGAAACTGCTGATGTTGTTTATAAGCAAATTTTTGCTACTTTTGCATGTTTGCAATGGTGCAGCAGTAATATTTCTTCCTTAAATATTACTGTCTTAATTATGCAGGAAATCTGAGGCCAATATATAGTATTTCTA
Source organism: Nothocercus julius (assembly GCA_013398735.1). Taxonomy (NCBI): domain Eukaryota; kingdom Metazoa; phylum Chordata; class Aves; order Tinamiformes; family Tinamidae; genus Nothocercus; species Nothocercus julius. The sequence goes on along the minus strand of VZSV01000027.1, from coordinate 4,347,022 downwards.
GTCATATATTGAGCTTCATGGAGACAGTTACTATCATCTTTGTATCATACCCTGGAAAATAACATCATTAATATGAAATGGATCTACAGATACAATAAATTATAATTATGATGAAGAAAAATGGTTCCTTCTCTGAACATAGATTTTCTCATTTTCTCCTACAGATTTCTTTTAATGATGTTCAGTTTATAAATGGAACAGCTGTGTTTGACACCAGAAAATGATTGCTTTTGCAGCTTAATAGAAATTAAGATTTTTGCTTTCATTTGTACAAAATATATAGTGAAGGTCAAATACAATGCCCAGACAATCTAAAACAAATAGAGCTCTTTCTCAAAACTGTTTTTAAAAGAATCTGATTTATTGAAATGTGAATCAACACTAAAAAGGGTAATGTACAATTAAATGCACAAAACCTAAGTTTAAACAACATGAAGGTTATGACACAAACTGACAAAGGACCGGAAATTTAAAGTTAAGGCCGTAACTCTGGTTTTAACTCATGTAATGGAAAAACAGAGAGCATTATAGATAGTGTGTCAGTTTTAGCTTTCAATTTCCTGGCTTTTGTCAGTTTATGTCACAATGTTAATTCTGTTTAACATAACTTTTGGATTTAATATCGTTGCCTGTTTTTCTGTAGCTTATTGTTTTATTGTTATAGGGGGAAATAAGCCTCTCTGCTCTTAGGAAGGTACATAGTATTTAGTGGAAACTATTATTATTATTATTATTATTATTACTAAGGCTTTTTAAAATTATCTTTATATCAGAAGCCTTTGAGGCATTGTCTTATTACCAGAGACAGGAATGGCCTCTAACTAACAGACATTTATGAGGGCATGGATCTACATCTGCAGTTTGACAAATTTGACAGTGTAAGTCCTTGTATGGGTTATTTGAGATCACAGAATCACAGAATAGTTAAGGTTGGAAGGGACCTCTAGAGATCATCCAGGCCAAACCCCCTGCTCACACCCAGAGCCCGGGGCACAGGGTGGCAGCCAGGCGGGTTGGGAAGATCTCCAGAGAAGGAGCCTCCACAGCCTCTCTGGGCAGCCTGTGCCAGGGCTCTGGCACCCTCACAGGAAAGAAGTTCTGCCTCACATGGAGATCGAATTTCCTGTGTTTTAATTTATGCCCATTACCCCTTGTCCTGTCACTGGCCACCACTCAGAAGAGTTTGGCCCCATCCTATTTACATTCTCCCCTCAGATAAATGTTGATCAGATCTCCTCTCAGTCTTCTCTCCTCTAGACTAAACAGGTCCAGCTCACTTAGTCTTTCCTCATAAAATAGGTGTTTCAGTCCCTTCATCATCTTTGTTGCTCTAAAAATGCTAGGTTGCCTAGAGAAATAGATATTAAACTGATTTCATGCCTTTGCTTATGTTTCCCTTGGTCTCTGCAGGGACTGATGACCAAATTATTTCCTTGTGAAATGATTGTGTACTTGTAGGAGGAAGTACTTTCATGCCTTCGTGACAGAATTTTACCATCTACTCTTGCATTTAATTCTGTTTCCAGAGAAAACAATACTATTAAATTTAGGCTGTTTTTCAGTACCAAAAAAGTATTGATGTATATATTAATTTATTTTTTGTAGGATATAAGGACATTTGTGTTAAGAATGATTGCTTTCTACCTAAAGCTGTAGGCATAGGCCATAAATCAGGTCTTTGATTTTCTCTTTTAACTGTTGTATCTACCTTGAAGTTGGAGTTTTTTAATATTCTTGGAGACCTGAATGCAATACACTGACTTTCTCAGTGTTTATTCTCCAGCTTACTATCTCCTCAGGAACTTACGATCAGTTGACTGACTAGGAGTCTTTAAATCCACATTTAAACTTTAGAGTTGCATAGGAATCTTCTGAGTGTAGAATAAATTAATTTCAGAATAATAAGGGTTTTTTTTTTTTTTATCTTTTCTAGTTTATCTTTTCTAGCCCGATATTTCACTACAACTAAATTGGACAACTTTTCTATTTCAGTTAGGTGAACTGGACAGATCATATTAAGGAACCACAGATATTGGATCTTTAGTCTTGGCCTGAATTTCTGATGACTGATGATTACTTATCCCGGAATTTCCTCTCCCTGTTCAACAGAGAGATCCCATAAGCCTCATTACCTTGCAAACATGGCAAAAGTATATGACCAGATTTCTGGATGATTTATATTTAAAATAAGCCTCAGATTTAACCTGTGTGTACTTTAAAACTGTATTTTTATAGCTCTGAATTCCTGAAGAAGGTAAATATCTCAGCTGTGAACATGGGTTTTGTAAGAAAAAGTGCGAAAAAGATAAGAGGAGATGATTTAAACTGCTTTAATAGATCCATGTTGGAATTTTGTATAGAATGGACTGTACTTGCAGATACTGGAAAAAATCTATAAAAAGATTTTCTATAAAAGTCTGGGAAGTTTAACTGTTTTTTTTTTTCATTGATAAGTACTCTTCAATAGAATTTTTAATAGCAAAAATATTTGAGAGTTTAAAAAAAGTACTCTCTCTCTAACACACTTTTTTTTTTCTGAATAATGTCATGGGATACAATTGATTTACAATTTAGTGAAATAATTTGGAATGATATATGCAGAATAACTTTCTGACTACATTCATTATCAGGAGTCTGAACAAGTGACCACTGAAGTCAAAGGAAGTCTTTTTACAGACTTTAGTGTGCTTTAGACTGGGTCCCAAACATATTTTTTGTCCGCTGTTTGTTTTTAGTACATGCTAAATTAATTTGATGTCATAGTTTTGGCTTTTTTTTTTCAATAGACTGCCACTTAGACTAATATCACTAACATTTATGCCTCTGAATGTCATTTAAGTGTTTCCAGCAAGAAAAGATATTCATAAGAAAAGGGGTGACTTTTATGAGGAATAGAAATTTGACTAGTGAGTTTATATTAATGTACTATTGCATAAAAAATAGATTTTTTACTATTGCATGAAAAGATTTTTTTTTTATAACTGATAATAATAATCTCTTATGAGCTGTAAAGTCCTGCTATGGAAAGCTGCTTCTTATTCATCACTATATATTGTTTCCTAGAAAGCCATTGGCTGAAATGGTCATTTCTCTTCCTTATCTGTTATTTTTGTCTTCTGTGCATTGCAATAATTTTCTTTTTTTTAAGTAATTTAAAACCTACCTGTTTAAAAATTAAACATATCTCTGTAAATTATTTTTGAATATGATCTTACATGTTCTAGACTGCAATTCATAGTTTCTTTTGAGATGAGCTATTGAGATGACTCAAAAGAAGCTGTGTTGAAAAACTTTTTCTTCGTTCTTTTTTTATGTGAACAGCTTTTCTGCTTCTTATTAGTCTTTCTTTTAAAATTCCGTATTTATTACCTTCAGCAGGACTGTGAACTGCTGCAATAAATGCTACAGCTGTTTCTCCTGTTGTTTCTTTCATCTCCTGCTAAATGCATCCCAAATATGGTCAACAATGATCTACCTACCTAGGAAATGAGCATCAAAAGTCTCTTTTATTTTGTTGCATTCCTCCTTTGCTGCCCCAAGAGGAGCAGATTTTATAGCATGTTAGCAGTAGCAGTGGTTGTGATGGATAAACATTACTGGATAGTAATCTCCTGTTTTCTGTTCTAAGCAGAAACTCTCTGGACTCGTTCCGTTCTCCAGAGCAAGCCATACCAGCTGCCCAAGGAGGCACTTGGGCAGGTGTCTCTCCTTTTCCCTTTTGTATTAGGGAGCACCTACTGCGCCAAGAGGTCCTGGGGTGCTGACAAGCTGCCTTGATGTGTGGAAGAGGGACTGGTGGTTGCACAGCATCCAGTGGTGCAGATCCTAGCAGCGGTTGCTGACTGGCAGTTCTGTCTCCAAAATGCCATTTGACACTGAGGCACACCAGCCATGTAAGTCCACATGCAAACATGCTTTTGTTCACCTGGGCTTTGCCTGGTGAAATCCTAGCTGGGTTCTGATGTGAACAAGAAGAAAGTACAATTTCAGTAGTCATGAGAACCCATCCAGCATTTATTATTCTTGCTATGAGACAATTACCCTTTTATTCTGACAAGAGAAAAGGAGAAGCAACTTTGAAAGCATTGCTTCCCTCCAATATGATTAACTATGTAAATAACTCCTTGCCCACCCTACATTATCTCCCATATATATAGGCCCAAGCTCATCTGCCTATCAGTGTGCTGACACAGGAAGCAAAGGGCTGTCAAAATACAGATTAACTAAAAAATGACAGGAATACACTCTTTGTTCTGTAGACAAGGTTTCAAAGATACAGATGGGACTGTTTCCTGTTAATAGAGCCTTAGTTTGACCCATACAGTGTTTTGCCATCACTCTCTTTCAAAGAGCCTGATGTCGGAGGTCTATTTCAAAGGGTGTTTGAAACTGCAGTCCCATACCTACTTTTAACAGGCCAAAGTGCTATCGTTAGATGAAATCTACATGTTTACTAGTTTTACTTGTGCTTATGATAAACTTTGGCAAAGAACTAATGTGACTAAAAACCTGACTTAGTTTAAAAAAAAATTCTGCAAATTGAACCTCCTATCTCAGGTGTTAACATATTACTGAAGAAGCTGGGGAAGTAGATCGCTAAACTGAAATGCAGAACACAAGGAGAAGTAGAAACTCTAATTTTAGAGGCAGTTTCTTTCATTTAATGTAATCCTGGAATTCTTTTTTTAATTCCAATTGCCCCGAATATGATATGAGATAATTGAAGGTTTAACATCACTAGTTTTCTAAGGATCTCCCATGCAGTAACCTTTTCAAGGTAAATCACTACCTTGGCACTTAGAAAACAGTCATTTTTTGCATAAATGAAAGGATACTAAGGTTTAAATTTATGTGTTCTGATTTGATTTCTTTGTGATTATCTTAGTAAAAAAGTAAAGTGAAATGAATCTGTATTTACGGATTTGTTAAATATATTGCTTATTTCATTGTCATTGTTCTTTAAGAAGAAGACACCAAGTACTTGCCTTTGGCAAAAACTTCTATTTTGTATTACTGCTTTTATTAAGATAGCCTTGAATGTTATAGAAATAGAGCAGTGATGATAAATTTGTTTCATTGTTCCAAACTTCGGAATTTGCCAGTCTCCAAGGTATTGCTTATCTCACTGTAACATATATCTGATTTGCCTTACTGGCTAATTGTACCACCACGACCTTCTGTTTAACCTTGGTCCATTTTACAGATTTCTTGCTGTTGTTTTTGTTATTTTGCAATTTGCATCTGAAGATCTGGACTTTATGAAGTTCTTCATAAGGAATTCTTTATAAAACAGATCATCTCTGTGAAGTTATTCTTTGGCAAATATGTATGTAACTTTAATATGAGGATCATAATTGGTTAATTTATTGTTTACTGGCAAAAAAAGGAAGCATGTGGTTGATCTTCAGCTCTAAGGATTTTGCCTTGTAAGTTGCTTTAGTAACTTTATGACACAGTTGCAAAAAAGATCTAAAATCCTTGGCAAATGAAAGTAATCAGTCTTCATTTTCTCTGAATATGTGTCATTTGAGTGCTCAGACTGACTGTGGGGAGGGCAGCACTATCTGTAGGAGTAAATCATCACAAAAACTCATGTTGACCACCTAGGCTTTGGTAAGTTTATAAGTAGCTGATATTTTTGCCTGTAACTTTTACCATTCACTGAACGTAACATAGTGAATCAAATTTCAGATAAACTGCAGAACCGGATTACTTATATTTGACTAGCTCTTTATGGGTGAACTTATCACTTATTGGTCTGAAGCATTGCAAGCAAATTGAAAAGCAAATTTCTCCTGTAAGTTCTGGTTTTCAACAGCGCAGTTTTAACATCTTTGTGCTTTTTTTCTTTGTTTATAAAATAGACATCACTGTAGTTAATCTTTCAATAAACATCTCATAAGTCTTCATATCTTTCCATAAGACACAGAATTCACAGTAAGGGCCCGGTTTTTCATTAAAAAAGAGAAAAAATAAAACCAAAGAACTTTAAAAGTTTGCAGTAGCATTATTAAAGGGATATAATAATGCTGTCTTTTATTTTCAAAAAAAGTTACCTCCAGACACTGCTATTTTGTTTCAAACAAAATAACAAAAATTAACAAAAAGTTATGAAGTAATAGGACATTTGTTTTGTATGAGCTGATACAGAACTGCTCTCTTACAGAACATCTAAGCAGAGATAACAACTGATATGTGACAAATGAAAGAGAGGGCAGAAGGCTACAATAGTAAATGCTAGTAAATAGCCCTGTTATGTAAAATTGAAAAGGGGCACAGGATGTGGATCTTGTTATGACAAAAGAGAACATTCTTTATATGTGGTGACAAGAATTTATTATAAGCCTAGAGCATTAACTGTCAGATTCGAAACATCCAATAATTTTCAGTGCAGTTGCAAAGGCACTAATGCCTGCAGATGAAATTAGCAAATTAATACAGAAAAAAAAAAAAAAAAAGAACTATTTGATAATGGAGTTTGAATTTTTTAAATTCTAGCACCTGCCCCTTTTCCTTTGGTGTCAAGGTTCCGCTTGCACTATTCCCCAGGGCCTTTAAGTCAATGAGTGAGCCTTATCCAAGCAGGATAGTGACAGGGCTATTTCAAGAAGGCATCGGCACCCCAAGTCCTTTGCTAGGAATCATGTGGTGTTCATGCTTTCTTCTCTGCTTGGGTTATTTTATAGGTTTCCTTAGCAAAGTCTGTGTTGTCTTCATTGGATCCTGGTTCAGTGTTGTACCTGTTTTTCAGTTGCCTTTGTTATTCCTAGAATCAGTTTAACCAAACTCCTCCTTTAGGGACAGCCAGCAATTGCTGGGCTTGGTGTTTGCAGTCTGGGACCCTGATATCATCCTGGATTCTCCCATTTTCATGGCGTGTTTTTTAGAGCCTTAGGCAGTTTGCTATGCCCAGAGCAGCTTCTTGCTATTTTTCTAAATGCACACAGAAGAAAACTGACAGTGACCCAATGGCCACTACTACTCAAATCATCCAAGATCAGTATGGCCAAGACAGGCCCACAGAAGTCCTGAGGCCCTGCACTGTCACGTCAATAAAAAGTCCATGACTTTTTATTAGTAAGCGTAAAAAAAAGTATTTACTGGGCTACAAGAAACCTACAAATCTCCAGGCTTTTCCTTAATATATAGATATTTCAGTATTGACAGACAAGGTGGAGGTCAAATGGCAGGGGCCTTTGGTGTGCCATTTGCAGAAGAGTTTCAATTTAGAGAGAAAGAGGATTGTAATGATTTTTTGCTGATCTTTAGTAAGAGAGATCCTTTCCCTCTTCTGAAAGCTCCCATTTCATTTATGCATTTGGCACAAAAATCAATCTAGTATGAGATGCAGCAAGACTTCCTAATCAGCCATTACAAAAACAGAAAATTTGAGCCCAGTTTTAGAGAAAAAGAGGGATTTCACTATTATCCTCAACTTAACAGGACTTTCCAGAATTCTTGTTAAATACTACTTGTCCTGTTATGCTGTATGTTTACTTTTAGCCATTCTATATTACATTGCAGATTCCAATATACAATTGCGCACTAGGAAAAATGTGAAAAAAATTCAAATGTCTTGCATTTTTTCTTTTTTTTTTCTCATGTTTAAAAATCATAGTTTGATAAAAAAAAGTCTTAATAGCAAGATGGAAAAAAATAGAACTGAGTGAAGCTCAGCAATTTAGATGCATGTTAAAAAACGCTATACAACACTTTCCTTATATTCCTCTACTGCTCATGGATTTTGTTTTATGTCTAAGGGCCTGATCTACATTTTACTGAAGTTAATATCCACTAGTTTGAATAAACCTTATGCAAAAACTGAAAATTTACTCAGATTGTAATTTGTTTCCCAGATTTTCATTGCAGCAACGAATAATTTAACAAAGGTGCTACCTCCATGTTTGTTTTCTCTTTCACCCATATTAATAATCTGTTTATATTTTAAGTTTCATTAGTAGTGAGTTGCTTTCATCTGTAATCTCATAACAAGTTTTAGTTACCACAAGGTAAATATAAAATCTGTGGCCATAAATTCAGTAAATACAAAAAATTGGTGACTGTGGAAGCAACAGTGTTCAAAGCACTCATGGCCTGCCTGCCACTGGTGGAAATTCCTAAGTAAAGACCTTCTGAGCATCAAAGACTACTGGCAAAAGTCTTTTGGTCAAGTGATTTCTACTTATTACCTCTTAATATTGATGTATAAAGTATGAATGGATAACTGGATTATGTCATTGCAAATTTATGGCATTCAGAATTTTATATACCTAGCAGGCTTTTGTATAATAGAGATCAGCATTTAAGTTAAAGAGTCTACATATTCTCATATTCTCCTACCTAATTCACCAATTAGTGATCATACCTGGAAAAATCAGCACTAAGCTTTTTGTTAGTAGTGAGATTCTCAGACAATAATCAATGTCATAGACAATAATCTCCATGACTAGGACAGACATGGAGATACAGGCAATTAATGCACATGTAACACAGAGGAGTTAGTAAGCATGGTATGTAGAAAATTCATAATGTATTAAAATGTCTTATGGAATTCATGATTTTCAGTATGCCATAGTTATGGCACTTGTTTCCAAAGTTATGTTCTGAAGATGTTTTGAAGGATTTAACTGATGTTCACAGCTCCAAAATGTCCAAAATGTGATTGCTGGACTGCTTTTACTGATGAATGCAAAGTGATGTCAGTCTGACCTTGAAATATTTTGTGTCAAAAGCTTATTTGGAAAAAAAGAGCTGAAGTGCAAATGATTTTTTTATCCATATTTTTTGTTTGTCTACTGTGGGAGGAAAATCTGAAGCATTAGGAAATATAATGACTTACAAGATTTCTGTCATACACAGATGTTTTCACAAATACAGTGTCTCATTTTTTGAGGAAGTCATTATCAACTCCTGAAGTATTTCATTCAGAACAGATTTTGGATTGTAGAGACCAGTGTCACTTGCAGAACGCTGTTCACTTCAGTGACAGCAAGAATCAGCATATGTATGATGGACCAAATGTCAACACCACAGTAAATTCCTGCAATAGCATATAATAGTCAAAGGCTTTCAAGAGTCACACAGGAAAAAAATAATAGTACTAAATTAATCTCTGTAAAAAAAACAATCCTTATGCTTTGATATCTCTCTCTCTCTCTCTCTCTCTCTCTCTCTCTCAAAAACAAAGTAAAAAAAAGAAAAAAGATAAATGGCTTTTTCAGCGACCGTTTTGGCACTATTACCTCTTCTCTTCACCCCTTAGGAGAGCTTTTACCTTTAATATTCGTGCATCCTGCTGTGGCCGTGCTATTACTTAGCTATGACAAGAGCTTTAAAATTACAAGCATGTGGGGCTAGGGTTGCTGCATTTGCTTTAGCCTTTAAAAGTGGCTTGTTGATGCTAATGTACAGCACCCCTACCGTGTTTTTTTTTTCTCATTTTGACTTTCTTTTTTGTTATAGTTTGCATGTGGAGTCCGAGTGATTAATATTTCATCAATTCTTCAGTACAGCATGACACAGGGATGTGTTGCATTTGGCTCTTCAGGATCTTTGTTGCCACTGAATTGTGACTAATAGATAGAGCTGGACCTCTAATGGTTTCATGGGATCACCATGAAATAGAAACAACCAGCTGTTTTGCCATGTCATTAATCTGTAAGACGTTAATTGAATACTTTCCTCTGCATTTTAAATATATTATCTTCTCTACAGTACGTCTGAAATTAGTGAATACTAATCTGATCAAACATGCCACTGACTTTTTTTAATTTGAAGCTTAATGCAATATTTGATGAGAGTCTCCTTACTATAAAATTCTGACCCTCAAACAAGTGTAACAAACTTTCTGAAAAAAAGCTTTCGTCTGTTTTTTACCAAAGTCAATGTAATGAAATGTATTTGAAAGCTTCTATATGAACGTATACATTATATGTGTATGTATATATAGGCATACACACATTATTTTTATATATACATATAAATATATGCACCTGTGTATATAAATACCAAAGAGCAGTAACTCTATCACTTTGTAAATTCAGTTACTGCAATGATGTTTTCATATATTTAATACCATTTTTCAAGTTCAGCATGAAATCATCCTATATTCATAGTAAGAAAAATCCAGAATAATACGTTGTAGAAACTTGTATATTTAATCAGAGCAATCACGTTTCATTTTTTTTCTTAATATATGTTTTATGGATGATGTGTGTATGCTTTATTGATGTGCGATGTGTGGCAATAATGTTGGGATGTGGAAATCTGGAGAGAGACTAAAATTCTAACATTGCCTGATAAAAAAGTAAGATTTAAAAGTGGGGAAAATATCAGTTTAGCTAAATCTGCAAGAAATGTGGGCTGCAGGTCTCTGATTGTACTTCTGTTACAGAGTATATTTGAGCCACTGTCACTAGTGTATACGGTGTATATACACTATAATATATAATGGATAATCCACAAAAGTGTTCTTTCAGAAGCCTTTATCTCTCTGTAGTGATATCAGTAGGTTTAAATTCTCAGTGTTACAGTACTATATCTCAATGATCATATTAATCATAAAAATACAAGATTTTTTGATTTATTAAGTGATATGTACAAATATTTAATTTTCTGTGGCAAGTTTGCCATTCTTTCCTTTGTAATTACTTGTGTGGGTTCTTCAGTTGATTATTTTCAAAAAATAGGAAATGTTTAACAGGAAGCTTACGCATAGATTTAGCTGTGGAGGACAGATTTGAAGAAACAAAACAAAATGCCTGAAGAGTAAAATGTAAAAGGAGTGTAAAGAGGCCAAAAACTGAAACAATGGATTATCTCAAATGATCACTTTGTTTTGTTAATGCCCTGTAATCTTTCAGAGCAAGGTGGTAAAGTTTCTTATCACTGTAATTCCTATAAAGATATATTTCTCATGCACTTTTAAAAATCAATGAAGGAAAGCATACTACACCAAATGAATGAGAAGATCATATTGTATTCCCAATTTATTGGATCTCAGCAGTACCAACGCCACATCCCAAATGGTTTGGTTGTTTCAAAATATGGGCCAGCTGCTGAACGGAGTGGGTGCCTTGGTGACAAAGAACACAGAGAAGGCAGAGTTATGAAGTGCCTTCTTTGCTTCAGTCTTTCCTGCTAAGGCTAGTCCCCATGAACTACAGAGCCCAGACACAAGAGAGAAAACCAGGAGAGAGAAAGACTTTCCGCTGGTTGAGGAGGATGGGATTAGATATTATTTAGGCAAACTGGACACTCGAAAACCTATGGGCCCAGATGGGACGCACCCAAGAGTGCTGAGGGAACTGGCAGGGGTTATTGCTCAGCTGCCCTCCATCATCTTTGAGAGGTCATGGAGAGTGAGGGAGGTGCCTGAGGACTGGAAGAAAGCCGATGTCACACCAGTCTTCAAAACGGGCAAGAGGGAGGACCTGGGAAACTTCAGGCCAGTCAGCCTCACCTCCATTCCTAGAAAGCTGGTGGAGCAGCTCATCCTAGAGACCATCTCTAGGTATGTCAAGGAAAAGAAGGTGATTAGGAGTAGTCAGCATCAGTTCACCAAGGGGAAGTCATGTCTGCTGAATCTGACAGCCTTCTATGGTGGGGTGACTGGCTGGATGAATGAGGGGAGAGCAGTGGATGTTGTCTACCTTGACTTCAGCAACACCATCTCCCATAACATCCTTATGGGAAAGATCTGGAAGTGTGGGTTAGATGAGTGGATGGTGAGGTGGATTGAGAACTGGCTGGATGGCAGAGCTCAGAGGGTGGTGATAAATAGGGCAGAATCTAGTTGAAGACCAGTGATGTCCTGCAGGGTTCAGTACTGGGCCCAGTGCTGTTCAACCTGTTCATCAGTGACTTGGATGAGGGGACAGAGTGCACCTTGAGCAAGTTTGTGGACGATGCTAAACTGAGTGGAGTGGCCAGCACTCCAGAGGGCTGTGCTGCCATTCAGAGGGACTTAGACAAGTTGCAGAGTTGGTCAGTGAGGAACATCATGAGGTTCCACAGGGACAAGGGGAGGAGTCCTGCACCTGGGGTCCTGCACCTCAGGCACCAGTGCGGATTGGGGGTTGACCTGCAGCTCCATGAAGAGAGATTTGGGAGTTTGACAACATGTTAACCCTGAGCCAGCAATGCACTGTTGTGGCCAAGAAGGCCAATGGGATCCTGGTCTGCATCAGGAGGAGTGTTGCCAGCAGATTGAGGGAGGGAATCCCCCTCCTTTACTCAGCCCTGATGAGGCCGCACCGATACAAGAGGGACGGGGATCTTCTAGAGAGGGTCCAGTGTAGACCAACAAAGATGATGAAGGGACTGGATCATCTATCTTATGAGGAAAGAATAAGCGAGTTAGGCCTGTTTCGTCTGGCAAAGATAGAGCCAGGATCTTATCAATATGTATAAATACCTGAGGGAAGAATGCAAAGAGGATGGGGCCATACTCTTCTGGGTGGTGGCCAGTGACAGGACAAGGGGTAATGGGTATAAATTAAAACACAGGAAGTTCCATCTCCATATGAAGGAGAACTTTTTGACTGTAAGGGTGCCAGAGCCCTGGCACAGGCTGCCCAGAGAGTTGTGGAGTCTGCTTCTTTGGAGATCTTCCAAAACCGCCTGGCTGTGACTCTGCCATGTGCTCTAGGTGTCCCTGCCTGAGGACTCAGCTCACTATTCTGTGATTCTGTGATTCTATTTCCTAATGTTGACTAAATGGTCATCTGTTGGCAAGATTGTTTCTACTTAGTACTCAAGTACTCACTTCCTCATCTGAATGTGTAGCCAGATACTGGAGGAAAAAGACTTGTCTTCAATGTTGCGAAATCTTATATGTGTCATAGTTTTTTTTTAAAGGATCCACTTTTTTTTTTTTTTTTTTTTTTTTTTTTTTTTTTTTTTTTTTTTAATTCTATCTAGGCAAAACAAGGTATTGATTGACAGCTTTGCTGGCAAATTAAGATCTTTTCAAATCTTCCACTCTTTGTGGTGGTTGTGAAAACTTTGAAAAATGTAACCTTAAAAATCTAGAAAACAGAAAATCCTGAGAGCTAACATGAGAACTGCTGGGATGTTTAGGGAGAAGAGAACAGCTCATTACTTTTGAAGAGTTAAAGAGTCTAATATTATGCGGTATAATTTAGGAGGAGGGTGTTGTATCCATGCTATCACTGCAACATTATAGATACTGTATATTTATATCACAGTGACTGAAGACAGGCTCCCATAGTCTAGGGGCACAGCTAGTTATCAGACTGCTCAGTGTTCATTGGTGTAGAGGTCTCTGTCTTTCTACAAGGGTCATGATTTTATATGAATTTTTAATTTTTTTTTCCTCACTGGAAAAAAAAAATAAAGAAAAAAACAGGAAGAGATGGTAAAAAAGTCTCATTCCTAGAAATGATTCTGTTCATGGATATTCATGAACATTTATGAAGCTGAGGAAAAACAGCCAGGTTATATCCTCTTCTGTTGGTGGGGTTTGCTGCGAATAGATGGATAATGCATTTCCCAGTGAAACTCTTCACCTGATAAGTCTGCTCACAGCCAGGGATTTGAGAATGATGGAATTGCCTCTGGCTCTCGGCAATATCATTTTGTGTAAAGGAATTCAGTGCTGATGAAACAGAAATTTGGGCTAATATGCAAAAATATAGCAATGGCAGTTGTAAGCTTCCTCTTACTATTTCAATTGCGTGCCTTACCCCTTCCTGGCATAGCCACAGCCATAGAAACCTTACTTGGTCTCCATTTCCATTCAATATTTGGCTTGCTGAAAGCATCAATTAAAGCTGATTGTGATGGTTTTTTTAGTTTGGGGAGCTATACACAGGAAATGTATTGAAACAGCTAATACATTTTATTAGAGGAAGAAAAATTTAATTTCATATAATGTACTCAGCCTTTGCTTCATTGTGTTATGACTTCTGGATGAAATTTCAGATCTGGCTTGATCTTGACCTGAACTTGGTATGAACATTCTGTCTAAATGTGTGTAAAACTCCATATCTAGTTACTAGTCTCCAGGGTTTTCCCTAAAAAACACAGTGGATTAAAATGCAAGTTCATTAGGTTAAAATGCTTAATTATCTTAAAAAAAATGTTGTTAGAGTCAGATGTCAGACTTTGATTAGCACTGTAGGGAGACTCTGTAAGCAGTGAAGTGGAAATAGCCATCATCCTGGTATAGTTAAAATGCTGCAAATATGTAAATAAGAACACAAGTATGGATCTAGCTACATATTCAATATTTCTTAACTCTCAAATGGAATAATTAGCATAAGTTATTTTGATGGATCCCTATCTCTGTTCCTTAATTGTATCAATGCTACATTATTTAATATTCCATGACAAGTTTTGTCCTAATCACATTACTTTCAGTCTTATTTATTGCTTCCCCTACATATTAAAATGTCTTTTGTTTGTGTGAAGTGTAGAGAAGAGATTATTGTCATTTTTATTGACTTTTAATGCATCAAGTTCTAGAGTTCTGGGCTTCTCGTGCAAGGTGTGATATAACAATGAATTTTAATTTACAAAGCTTATTCTAAAAAGACTAATGAGCTATATAACCTAAGAAAGAAGTAGAAATACTGTATCTTCCCATAAGATGTAATAGTGTAATCAAAGAAGCTTTATTTTCAGCTTTCTCCGCTCAGTGTATTTCTTTATTACTTAAGAAGAATTTGTAGAATCACAGAATGATTGAAGTTGGAAGGACCTCTGGAGATCGTCTAGTCAAATGTCCTTGCTCAAGCAGGGTCACCTACAGCAGATTGTCTAGGATTGTGTCTGGTCAGCTTTTGTATATCCCCAAAGATGGAGGCTCCACAACCTTTCTGAGCAACCTGTCCTAATCACCCACACAGGAAAAAAAGTATTTTCATTATACTCAGACAGAGCTTCCTCTATTTCAGTTTGTCCTTGTTGTGTCCCATTACTGGGTAGCACAAGTCTGGCCCCAACCTATTTACATCCTCTCTTCAGATATTTAAACACATTGACAAGATCACCCTTCAGTCCTTTTTTCAGGCTAAATGTTCCCAACTCTCGCATTTTTATCTCATAGGAGAGAGGTATAGCCACTTCATCACCTTAGTGGACTCACTCCAGCAGCTCTACACCACGCTTGTATGGGGAAACCCTGCACTGAACACAGTACTCTAGATGTGGTCTTACCTTCCTTGACCTGCTGACAATGCTTTTCCTAATGTAGTCCAGGATAACAATAACTTTCTTGGCCACAAGGGCAAGCTACTGTCTCACGGTCAACTTGTCCACCAGGACCAACAGGTCCATCTCTGCAGAGCTACTCTCCAGCAGGTCAGCCCCTAGCCTGTACAGGTACATTGTGTTATTCCCCTCTAGATACAGGACTCCACACTTTGCTTTATTAAACTTCCTGAGGTTCCTCTCTAACCGTTTCTGCAGCCTGTCAAGGTCCCTCTATCAGCTGCTCCTCACAGTTCTGTGTCATCAGCAAACTCGCTGAGTATGCACTCTTCTCGTCATCCAGGTCATTAATGAATAAGGTCATTAATGAATATGTTGAACAGGATTAGAATCAGTATTGACCCTTGGGGGACCCCACTAGCTACAGGCTCTAGACTCTGTTCTGCTGAGCACGATCCTCTGAGCTCTGCCATTCAGAAAATTTTCAATCCGCCTCATCTAGTCAAAAATCCTGCACTTGGCTACAGGAATTTTATAGGAGATAAAAACAACAAAAACCTTTCTGAAGTCAAGGTAGACAACAGCCTTCCTCTCCTGAAGCAGCCGCTCCATCACAGGAGCTAACTTCTCCTTATCACCTCATGTCCTTCATATGCTTGGAAATTTTTTCCACAATGACCTGTTTTATCACCTTTCCAGGAATCAAGGTGAGGCTGACTGGCCTGTGCTTCCCTGTGCCCTCCTTCTTGCCCCTTTTGAAGACAGGGATGATATTCTTCTAGTCTTCAGGCACTTCCCCTGAACACCATGACCTTCCAAAGGCGACGGAGAGTGGCCTTGCAATGAGATCAGCCAGCTTTCTCAGCAATTGTGAGTATATCCCATCAGGGTCCATGGACTTATGGATGTCCAGTTTGATCCCTAAGCCAATCCTCCTCCACCAAGAAAAAGCCATCCTTTACAATTTCTCCCTGGTCTCCATTGTCTGAGATAGCTAATGGCCAGTCTTAGCAGTAAAGACTAAGATGAAGAAGCTTTTAATTAACTGCTTTTTTTGTATCCTTTTGTATCCTTTGTATCCACCCCCCTACTCCATTCAGCAGAGTGCTGACACCACCCCAGTCTTCCATCTGTTGCTGATGTGTTTATAAAAACCTTTCCTGTTGTCCTTGACACTCCTCACCAGATTAAACTCCACATGGGCCTTGGCTATCCTACCCTCATCCCTGCATACTTGCACAACACCCCTGCATTCCCCCCAGGTTATCTGTCCCTGCTTGCACCTTTTGTATACTTTCTTCTTCTGTTTATGTTTTGCCAGGAGCTCCTTGTTCCATTCATTCATGTAATCTGCTGCCCCCTTTGCTTGACTTCTTGCTTATGGGGTGGATTTTTCTTGAGCTTGGATGAAGTGATTTTTGAATATCAACCAGCTCTCTTGGACCCCTCTTTTTCCTAGGACTCTGCCCTATGGGATTCTTCCAAGCAAGTCCCAAAAGAGGCCAAAGTATGCTCTCCTGATGTCAATGGTTGCGATCCCACTTTTTTCCCTACTCCCTCCTCTCAAGAGCCTTAACTGTGCTATCTAATGGTCACTACAGCCAAGACTTCCCCCAGCCTTCATATCTCCAATCACCCTGTCTTTGTTGTAAGTTCAAAGTCCAGCAAAGCACTTCTCCTTACTGGCTCCTCTATTACCTGTCGAAGTTGTCTTCAGTGCTTTCCAGGAAACTTGTGGATTGTTTGTGCCCTACTGTATTGTCCCTCCAGCAGATATTGTTGTGTTTAAAGTCCCCCATGAAGACTAGGCTGTAAGAATGAGAGGCTACTTCCAGCCTGCAGCAAACACCCACAATACTGTCATCCATGTTGGTCTGCTCCTTAATGCTTGCCAGTAAGGTCTCAGCCAACCCATCGTCCACCCCTGTGCAGAGCTCAATGCATTCCAGCTGCACTCACACAAAGGGCAACTTCCCCACCTCACCTTCCTGGCCTGGCTTTTGTAAAGAGCCCGTATCTGTCCATGGCATCATTCCAGTCCTGTCAGCTATCCCACCGTGTCTCTGTAATCACACTGAGATCATAACCCTGCAATTGCACATAGTTCTCTAATCCTTCCTGTTTATTCTCCATGCTGCATACATTTGTGTACAGGCATGCATACAGAGAGGCATGTGAGCATGCTGATTTCTCAGACAGTGTGCAGGAGGTATTCTTATAGTCTTGCAGGTACTTCGTTGCCTGCCTGCATGTGCTTCATGTATCTCCACTTGAGTTTTGTTTTGTTGCTTATGCACATTGAAAAGAGAGCAGGAGCTGATTTCCAGATGAGATATGCTCATCTGATATATGAGATCAGCATACTGTAAATGTTTCTTTGCCATGTAGGAATGTGGAACTTGATTTTTAGTGCAGTGTTTATATTTCAGTCCCTCTAGCAACAGGAAAGGGCCATGTAAACTAGCAAAATACAGTTCATTATTCTCTTCGCATTCTCTGAAAAAGATCAGAATTCAAATAGCTTATAACCAGCAAACAAGAAATGTACCTGAAAAAAAAGATTATTAGATTGATCTTGAACTTACACATGCATAAAGTTTTTTAGCAGGCTGCTCTTAGATTCAAGGCACCTTACAGTCAACGCCTAGCTATTTCTTCTGTATTAGTGGTTTTTTGTTTTGTTTTGTTTTGTTTTGTTTGTTTGCTTGTCTGAGATACTATTTACTCTAACCCATGATGAAATCTATCAACATTTACAGGTTCCTAAAATGTGCATTGCCAGGTCTATGAGTATTTTAGGAAATGGTGACTTAAATATCATACCTTTGGTGGAAGTGACAGTGCCTATGGCAAACACTAAATTGTGACAGGCAGTGCTACAGAAGGATTCTGTGTGGTTTTAGACAGTGTGTCTCATCTCTTCCCTTTGGATACCCATTGTGTTGCAGAATATTCATGATGGAGACTGCTCCGCTGAGCCCGAGATACTTAAATTGCAGCTTGCTGCAGGGTTTCAAGACGTGCTAACAAGGTGAGGCACAGGGAGCATCCTTCCAGCCTGTTTCAGTCCCAAGTGTGGTGGATTTGCTGTAGGAGTATTTCGCTTTCATGTCTCTCCATATTAAATGACACAGTAATTAGATTTTTTTTACATGGTGTCGAAATGATTCTGTAAATAGCTATGGCAGCGTCCTACTCTAAGGTATCAAATAGCAATGCCATTGAAGTGAATGAAAGCCAAACCAGCCTGATAGCCTACAAGGAGAGAATTCAGAATGCAGAGCTGAATCTCGTAATACTCGGTTATACAAGTCATCTTCATTGACACAAATATTCCTACTGAAAGGAAAAAGATTCCTCAACTGAACAGTAGTTGCAGCAGTGGTCCATTAATCTTTTGGGCAGTAATGACTCTGTATTGAAATATAATAAAATTAAGAAATTTTCTTGATAGGAAGAACTGTTTTTCTTCTATAATATTAGTGATTCTGTGTCTAGAAAAAACAACAGCAAAACATTGTCTCTCAAACATGTTTTTGGAAGAAAATCTAATTGTAGAAAGTTAAATTTTATCCACACTTAATTCTTTCTAGTAAGCATTTAATACAGACTGAAAACATAATATTCGAAATACTTTGAAGAGATCATTTTAAAGACATAGAGTAATAACCCATATTATTCTTTCCTTTTTTATCTCCAGGCTTTTGATTACTTCTTACTTTATTCAGGCCTCTGTATCAGTTTTGAAACACTATCTTTTCCAGTTCTGTCTTGCACTGATTACTAGATGAATTTTCTATCACTGACCCTAAGGTGTGTTCATGTGGTACTCAAGATGTACTTCTGCAAGCATATTAACCTCTGTGTTTCCGTGAATGTTTATAACTCTACTCCTCTGATTTTACGGGAGAAAAAGACAAAAGATAAAGGTATAAGCAGTGAGATGGTTAACTGGCTCCAAGATAAATGTTCATGTGGCTCTAATTTTGACAAAAGTACATTGGCTTCCTGTGAAGCAAAGGATTGATTTTTAAACATAGTGTTTGCAGACCAAGCACTGTGTGGCTCAAGTCCAGCTTTCTTGAAAGACTGATTAACAGTCCCTCACATTCTCTTTGTTCTCTTGAAAATCATCAGCCACTTCAGACACCTACTGTAGCTTCCTGTGGTTCATATTCTGCTGTTCTTTAATGGTCACTTCTCTTATCTTTTGAACATTTATTCTTTGATTTTAGACCATGTTCCTCATTGGTTAATTACAGAAATCCACTTTTTTTTTTTTTTTTCTTCTGTAAACAAGAATTTTCTTACAAATTCTTTCATTATGCTTTTTTATTATACTGTCTTCAGATTTTGTCCTATTGACTTTAGTCATCTTTGCCAGATCCCATTTTAAAAAAGCTTGTGAATATTATTATTAATTCTATTTTATATCAGTGTTATTTATTAGTACTAGTTTATTTGTGAGCAGATTTATATAATTATCATATTTCAAGTACCAGTATTTCCCAGCTTGTTTTGATACATACCATAGTATGTAGGTGTTGTCCATAAAATGATTTAAATAATTTTATTAATCCTTACTTTACTGGGAAGGCTGATCAGCAGTAAGAGAGTTATAGAAGGCTGGCACAGGAAAACGGTGCTGCTTCCCTCTTTCACCCTTATTGGAAACCCATCTGGTATGCGGTAAGAAAGTCTCAGAGATGAGAATGAACAAGCTGAGGGTGAAGAGCTTCTCACTGTAATATATCTTAGCTATAGCTCCCATTAACTTTTATGTTTGTTGCAACTTAACAATAAAGGAAAATATAATAATAATAATAAAAACAAAAACAGATTTTTATGGGCTAATTGCAGGCCATGGCCAAACAAGATGTTGCACTAGCCTTACAGTTCAGAGAGCTGCTGGCGGCCCTTGCTCCTGGTAGCCTCTGAACGTGGAGGCAGTGAGTTCAGGCCTACTAAAAATCTATTCTAGGAGTAATACTTAATGCAGCCTTATTTCTGGCAGGACTTTAAATGCCATATATGTATGCATCTCTTTACATGTATGTATATGAGTGTGTGTTCGGGTGCAAGTGCAAAAGGACCTTAAACTCTGTATTTTTACTAAAAACACTACTGCATTTGCTCTCAAAACTCTAGTTTAAGAGCAAACTTTATGTTAATTATGATATCATTGATCTTAATCACCTACTCATGGAAAATGACATGGGAGAATAGGTTTAAGCCTGTTTATATATTTATGTATTTATTTTTAAATTTATTATTATTTATTTATGTATTTATAAATTTATTTATAAATGTATTTACTTATTTTAATATTTATCTATAAAAGTGATTTTCATCTTCTCCTAACATCGGTGGATGCCAAATGAAATTGTTATCGATCACAACAGGAAAAGTACAGAATAAGTTCATTTGTTTCTGTATTTCTCCTTCTAAACACACATATTCTTTGAGTAAATATTTTATTGAGTATTTTCCAAAATTAAACCATTAATTAAGGGTTTATTTTAAAGGGTGCTCTACCTCAGACAAAATGTAAGGTAAAATTAATAGCAAAATTTCATTCAGCTTTCTAACACTTAAAAGACGAATCTCCTGTCTTTCTTTTCTAGCATAAAAATATTCTAAAAAGAAGCTAACATTCCAATTGAATTCTCTGCTTATTCTCTCCCATTAACAAGGTGCCTTATGTTATCACTTGTAACATGTGTTTGAAACAAATTGATTGTGGTTTACAGCCACTGATGATCAGTCCTGAGGAAGGGCTCATGTGAAGAAAAGCAGAAGGAGCCTTATGTTCCATTTGCTTTCAAATCCAGTGTTAATAGCTGGTGTCTTATTAAAAATACCCTACAAAACACAATAAATAAATACAATAAATAAAAATAGTTCCTTTTTTTATACATATATGTACTTTAATTTCCATAAAGAGCATTGTAGAATATGAAGCAATGAAAAAAAAGTGTCCATGACACCAAAAACTGCCCTGGACTATCCTTCAGATTGAGTTGCTATTCCTTATTCAAAACTCTAATGCCGATTTCTGAATTCAAAAAGAAACTTTCTTCTTCTCTCTCTCTCTCTTTTTGTTGTTGTTTCAAAAGGTAACTTTTCTTCTTAATAATCAGAGTAAGCGATCCCATTTGTATCATGATTTAGGTTTTGTAATTCCCTACAGCAGACTCAATCTGTGGTGTGTTATGTTTGACATACTTTAATCAGGATTAAATTCAAACTTTCCTCCCTGTTTAAGAAGGCAGAAAAACATGCTAGCATAAATTAAATACTACCTGGATAAGAATGTCACTCCCTTAAAACTCAGTAACATCAAGACATCAAGATGCAAAACAACACCTTGATGGACCATAACAGGGCTGCAGCTGGAACAAAATGCTGTAGTTTTCTTATCAGTTTTTTTATTACTCTTTATCTGTGACTGAGCTGTAAAATATGGCTTGTGATTCAGATGATGTATTCAGGATGCTGTGCGAATGGTTTTTCAAAGTATGGCTTAATTCCACTATTTTACACTAAATGTAAAGGGCTTGAAAATAAACACTGGAAGAGACATGGACAAATGTCACAACTGCCTTATAAATCAAAACTAGTATGCTTACCCTTATGTTGAAATGGGAATATAGAAGGGAAAAAAACAGTTAGAATTCAGTTTATGAACTTTTTTTTTTTTTTTTTTTTTTTTTTTTTGTGGTAGCTAATAAAATAGATAGATAGGCGTAAATCTGATAAGAGTGACGTTAACTGTTTTTCTCTTGGTGAAAATTACAATGGAAATGTAGATATCCTCTGCAATACAATGGGATATATAGCACCCATTCCTATCACCAAGTGAAGACACCTTCAAAAGCATGATGTTGGAGAATTTCAGAGATACAGTTAAAACATTTGAATATATAACTACAGTTAAGGAAAAAGAAGACAAAACAGGTTTTCATTTTCATAATAAAAAGCATGAGTATTGGCTAGGGAGTTATTCCCACAGGGTATACAGTGGATGCTGTTCTGCCAAAAATTATTACCCGCAGATTATCACACTGCAGTTTCTCGTAAAAAACGGTGCATTTGCTTGCCCTGCTTTTTTTTCCATCTTCGTTTATGAGAAAGAGGCTTTTTCATGAAGCATAGGCTTTTTTTTCATATGTGAAGACTCATTAAAAGTAAAATATATGCCATCACTTGCAGCCTGCCTAGAGACAATTAGAGATTCAGACATCTACAAGCTGCAAAATCTGTATTTCAGGTACTTAGCCTTTTCCGTATGAAGTGTCCAGAATCAAGCCTAAGCAGTGTAGTCAAGGATGATGGATGGACAGATGCAGGGCAAGTAGGTGGATCACCAAGTCTGGGACACCTAAGGGAACATCTACTACTTAGTGCTGGACGTGGGACATGCAGAAGGCAGATCCTCAGTTTTGTCCACGTGATCTAGCCCTGCCAACCCCATTAGGTAAAGGAAGGCAAAAAAATATAGTTTAAGCATACTTACCCATCTCTTGTGGGCACCTGAGCCAGCACCAATTCCCAGCTTTCCCCATTTTATATCTGCAACCATCAGCCGCTATCTTATTTTCCTTTAAAACGAGGCCACTGATAAAGAATTTGGTGGGAGTGATCACACGCATACGTTTTATGTATATACAGTACTCTTTATCTATTTTCGTGGTGGCTTGAGCATCTTCTCAGGAAGAGAAAGTTTTTATTTATCCAGAGAGTTTCCTCACCTCTGTCTCTAATTCCAGAGTCTCTGTTCCGGTGAGCGGGTGAGGCTGGAGGAGGGGGGTGGCCTCCTTATCTGTGGCCCCGTCTTGCCAGCGAGTGAGTCTGTCTGCTGCAGCACAATTTGCAGGCCGAGCTTTGAGTATTCCGAAGGACTGAATTTTGGATAGCAATGTCTAAAACATGCTGCTTTGCACAGACTAGTGAGATCCCTCCCTGCAGACCACCTCGTGAAACACCATGTTCTACAAGCATCAAATCTCAAACAGAGGTGTTGCAAATTGATTTATTGGGCGAAATATGATTCCTCCCAGTAAATATTTTCTAATGAGTGATTAGCTCTAATGGGTACAGTAGTCAAACAAACTTTATGTTTATTTTTAAATTCATTTTCAGCAACCAAATGGATATGGATATGAATCCCATAGGCAGTAAAAAATATATCCCTTTTTGATATGAGAATAATTTCAGCTCGCAAAACAGAAGCTTTTTTTTTTTTTTTAACTGATAAAAGTGTGAAGAATCTAAACGCTTCTGAGGTAAATTAAAGAGTTATGATAAAAACTTGGAATAAATGTATGCACAGATAGACACATGTATATGCATATAAGTGGAGGAGAATATGGATTATTTTGCACCAGGATTTTCCAAACATTTCCAAGATTGTTTCTACTTTATTTAGTTATAAGTTTATGACTTACGGTACAAAAAATCCTATTTTATACTGCCTCATGTGAATGACTGTGGACAAATTTGCTAACCTCAGAATTCTTTAGTAGCACTTTGTCTGTGTGGCAGCAGAAGCATTTGAAAAAATACTTTTAAATGTGATCGATTGATTAAGAATAGAGTTCTTGTGTGTGGCTTTGTTTCTTTCATGTAAAAGAATAAAGCTTAAAAGATGAACAGATATTCCAAAAAGGACTCCAAACCAGAAGCTAATAAAAGCAGACCCATCAAATGTCCCATCAAATTTGTTGTCTCTGCACTAAAATCAGAACACTTGGTGTAGCATCAGAAAACAGGGAAAAAAAAGAAAAAAAAAAAAAGGTAAATAATGTGACAGTTAATATTAGAAAAGCTAATTTTAATTTTAATATCTTGAAACTTGAATGGATAGTAAGACTCTTATTATGAGAAATATAGAATGAAAGAAGCACAGAATTAGCAGCCAGACATTTTCCAAAGGTAAGGAAGCTGTGCCAGCAGCAGGGTAGTGGGTTGTGGGAATAAAATCCTGTATGAAGCAGAATGAGATTTATGTTTGACGGGGCAATTTCAAGACAGAAAGATGCCAATAAGAAGACAGTCCTGGGCAGAGCACAGGATTCAGGGGCTGGTAGCAAAACCTTTGAGAGCAGTGGGATTGTTTTGAGACCTTCAGAAGAGATCCCTATCTCTGAATTGAAGCTACTGGCAGCAAGGGGAGCTTGTTTTCCTCTGATAGGATTGACATCGCGGGAGACACAGTGAGTGAGCTATTTCCAGCACAAATAGGACATTCTTACTCTTTCATTCGGGAGGCAGAAGAGATATCACTTGCAGCACTGTGTGCAATTCTTGTTGCCTGTGTTCAGGAAGGTTAAGGGAAAGTGGACAGAATGACCGAGGAAGGGGGGAGCTTTGCTTATAAGGGCAATGAAAGGAGCTAGCAAAATAAAAGCCATGTCTAAACATATAAAAGGCAAGCAGAGGAAGGGAGAAATTCTGCTTAGCTGAAGGGTAACACTTGTCTAGGGAAACAGAGAGATAACCACAACATATATGAATTTATGCTGGAAATTAGAAGGAGGCTTCAAACCCTGTGAGCACTGAAACAGGAAAAAAGAATGCAGGATGCAGGAACTTAACTGGCTTAAACATGAATCCTGTTACAGGACTGCAGAAGGAACTGTTTCATGTAGTTGCCTAGAGCAGCAGAAGGGCTCTTCTTGTTTCCCCTTTTCTTGAATGTCTGAGTCTGCGGCAGGATGCTTCATCTGGATTCCGTGGAAATCGATGTTTCATCTTTCAGCAAAAGCATCATTTTGCCCTAACTTCCCCAAGAGTTAAAATGTAGAAATTTGTGGCTACATGTGCTGGCTTTAGCTACTTTCATGTAAATAAACCAATAAATTAGACATAGTTTACACAGCAGTAATTAGCATATTTTATTTTCACACATTATAGGTGTGTTCTGTAAACAGACTTTTTAATATTGGTATATAAAAGTTTAAACACTACTTTCAGTACGATATGCATGTTTATCTTTAAAGTAACTTGTTTTTCAAATGTACACTTTGAGTAAACTGTATTCTTGTGGATTGTTAATAGTAAAACTTAAGACCATTAAGAGTTTTTTTCATAATTGTACATAGAGTAAATACTCATATTATTTCTTTCCACTGACATTTTAAATTGAATAACAAGGTTGCAAACATTACTGCATGTTCCAAAGTTGTTAATTCGACACAGTATATCTGTGATTTCATTGGAATGTTGTTGATTAAGATGGTTACGAGTTAATTTATGCATTGCACTGAATTTTATTCATGAGGAACTGCAGTAACAATTGTATTACTTGTGCATTGCCTTTTTATAAGGCTCTTCATTAACTGTTTAATTATGCAGTCACATCCTTAACAAATGTATTTTTGATTATGAACATTAAAGTAATAGATATTCAAAATAATGATATTGGTTATACAAGTAAAAGGTCAAACCTTCACCACCAGTGTATTCTCCTGGGGAGCTAGAGAGGTTATGTTACTGGTAAGATAATTAACATAACAAAAAGATTTATGTATTTGCAGGCTGATTTTTTTATGACATGCTTTATTTTCATACTTGACACTATGGAAAATTACTTGTCACTTATACTTAATGTTTTGTCACCTTTTTATTACATATTTGTTTTTTTCATAGCAAGACTATAACAAGATGAAAATTAAACAATAGTCAGTTCACACTTTTGAGCATTAAGACTGGACTGCAAATGAACGTAGTTTTCTGCAAACCGTATGCTTAAAAAATGTCATAGTTGAAAGTCTATTTTTGAATTCTTAGGAGAACAGCCGAAACAGAAAATTAATTTCTTTCTACAGCAACTTTCATTCTGTAGACTTATGGACTTCACCAGGTGTTGTTTTTCTTTCACAGCCCTTATGCTTTTGTTTGCTCTGCATTTTTATTCTCTATTTACATAGCCTTTGTTGTTTAGCTGCTTGAGTTATAAACACCTGACAGCTGTACAGTAGGTATTCGAACCCCCATCAGTGCCCAGAGCATATTGTTTAGTATACATCCATCAAACTGGCACTTGGAGAACCCTAGGAAGAGATGCTGTGTCTTAATGAAACTTTGACAACAGTGGAAATGCCTTCAGAGATTTGACCCTGAAAGGAACATGGGAAAAATTAACAGATTGGTTCTCTGTTTAATTTATCATTTGTCAGGCCTTCAGGTATATTCATTTATATAAAAATCCTGAATTTTTCACTATCTGATGTTCTAGACTTGATTCCATACTGTGTTATATCAAAACAAGAATAAATCATGATGAGGCAGCAGAAAGATCTTATTATCAAAATAGTATAAAGAAGAGAGGAGTCATCAATACTTTTTTTGAACTTGGACAGGTAGTTAATTTCAGACTTTCTTTTCTAAATAAATAGAATACTGAAGTAAAGTAACA
Organism: Nothocercus julius; assembly: GCA_013398735.1. NCBI lineage: Eukaryota > Metazoa > Chordata > Aves > Tinamiformes > Tinamidae > Nothocercus > Nothocercus julius. The sequence goes on along the minus strand of VZSV01000027.1, from coordinate 4,320,429 downwards.
GAAATTGCTACTTGCTAATTTCATTCTTTCAACTATTTTTCAAAACATTTTAAAATTTATGTGACCTACAATTTCTGATTAATTTCACCATTTAAAAATGTGTTCTTACGATAGTGTATGTTCCTCATGACTGTACATTCCTCATGATACATGTTTAATGGGTAAAAAAATACATGAAAAGAACTGAAAAAATCTTCAGTGTAAAAGAAAACAAACTCCCCAAACCTCAGAATATCATCAATTTTAAAAGCAAATTTTCTCCTTTCCCAGCAGAACTATGGGCAATTTGTGAAAGATTTTTTTTCTCATTCTCATAATGTTTTCTAGATGTAAAAGTAAATGAAACTGTTTAAGATATACATTATAAAAGGGCTAAGGTTTGGTAACAAAAAATAAAAAAATAGGTTTAGTTGGTTGGTTATTTATTTATGTAACAATTTTTTTTATTTTAATCCTTACACAGAACTATCCATGTTAGGTTTAGGGCTGAACATTAGGAAAAATGTAAGAGAGAGATGCCCCACACCCCATATTTAGTCATGTAAATAAGAAATCAGAAAAGTAAATGTGTTACTCTTACTACTGATATGTCCTTAGAACATCTAGAAAGCTGACCAATACCTGAATATGGATTTAGAATTTTAATTTCAAATCTCTCTCTCTCTTTATTTATTTTTTTTATGGACAGGATTTAAAGGGCATGGGTAACTACTATATAAAACATGGAAGCTCATTTTCTAGTCATATAATGGTTAACTAACTTCCAAAAACCGTCTATTCTTGTTTTAACGTGAGTGAACTTTGAAAAATTATACGATGAGCAACATCATTTGTTAGCAACATCAAGAAAAGATAAATATGTCTATATTTTATGCCTTCAAAGAAGGGGATATATAATTTATTTGATAAGTCATCGCTATGACTTAAAGTCTTTAAAGTCTTTTAAATCTTGGCATTTCCTCCTTGTTTTTCCTAGTATCTCATTTTCCCCTAAGGATTTTCTATTTATTGTTCTGAACTCTGCTTTTCCTCTTTCTCTTCACTTTTCTTCACTCCTCCTCATTTACTATTTCCTGCTCTATTTTATCTATCTTTTCCATTGTCCATGATTTTGTCATACTCTGCTCTGCCTTCAGTTCTTCTTTGTGTTCTCTTTCACTTCTCCACTCTGACAAATCCTTCAATTCTTCATTCATTTGCTTTTTTGCTCTCTCTCTCTCTCTTTGTTTTTTCCTTCATTTTTGGTCATTTTTTATATTCACATGTACTGTTTTTTCCTGTTTTCCTGCTTTACACATTCTTTGCATGGAATCTCATTAAACGTTTTCTTATCATTCCCTTTTGTACTCTGCTTTGGCAGCAGTCACTGTAAACACTGGCGATATCACGAATAGAAACTTTAGTTGCAATTCTATCATAATTTTGCTAAGTGTTCCCAGCATGCCAGTTTCTCATGCGTAGCTTTGTGTGTCTTCTTTCATGATACACACATGATTATATGGCTTCCTCTGTAGTGCTGTCCCATTTCTGTGGTAACTTTGCATGTATGCCATTTGTGTGCAGTGAAGATTTGGACAAGTGGCCTCTTTATATGATCAAAATACCTACAATATACAGAGTACTTGGAAGAAAAGCAGAGAGTCCTCCATTTAGTCCACAGGCTACAGGAACACTATCATGTTAGCAGAACTAGTACTATTATTATATTTTGTAGCCTAACTAGACAGAAAACCGTAGAAAAAAAGAACCAACATTTTCTTTTTTTTTTTCTTCATTTTACTAGTTATTGCTACCATCATATTTCCTACTATCATTTTTCTTAACTTTTTAAAAATATTTTTTTTAAATAGAAAGGTTTTTGGAAAAACCTTCCTCCTACCTTACAAAACTGTACTAATATTAAATACTATAAGAAACTAATGTTTATATTCCTTCTTTTATTAATATACCGTTTCCAATATTATCTTCTTTCCCTCCCTTTTTACATCTCTTTTCTAAAATTCTGTTTAGAAATCCATTGTCATTTGAACTAAACTGTTTTATGGAAGCTGACTATCTGGCTCTTATCTCTTCTCCATTTTTTTTAAGCTAATTTTCTTTCCTGAACCATCTCTCCCTTACACTTTCTCTGTAAGTTTATTTTATCTCTACCTATTACAATCTTCCCAATCTATAATGTTTATATGTTTTAAAGTCAAGCTTATCTTCCTGATGTGGTAGGAAAATTATTTTTGTTTTGTTTTTTTTATGGTTTTTTTTTCTCCCTGGGTGAAATATTTTTACCTAATCCTGCTTCAATTCATGAATGGCATGTACTTGACCATAATGGAAGATGAATCTATGTGGCTGATCTTTCAGCCATATAATAAACATTATATCTTTCCAGATATCCTACTTGTGGGGTAATTCCAATGATTAAGAAGCTCCTCCAAATAAAGGTAAGTGAGGGAATGTCTTTCACGTATGCCCAAACTAACCTACAGGTACTGGATATTGAATTGTGTCAGACACCAGTCTCTCAAGTAATGTGGGTGAAAAGTCAAACAATTCAGTGGAGTGTACCAGAATACTCATGAGAGTCTATTCAATATCCAGAGATATCAAATCAAGCAATGGTAATGAAAATGGAGATATGTATGGCATCTTTGACAATGGAATTAATGAATAACCAAGATTTACTGATTTCTATTGTATTGCATTCAGGTTAATATAGAACTACTGAAAGAGTATTGATTTTTGAAAAAAATGTTCACCATGGCAATTAATATGCTTGTGACCACATCCAAAATCCCTGTGTATGACTTGAACTGATACTGTGCAGAAAGCAGAATTGTGAAGAACAGTGGAGCATATTTCAGCTCAAACGGCCTTGAACGTGGATGGCAGGACTACAGCTGTATTTCCACTTAAGGTGAGTCAAAACAGAAAAAAACAGACATCCTCAAGTCTTGGGCCATCCTTACACCAGCCCAGTTTGGACCTATTTGGACCAGCTGATCATCCTGTCTGCCGGCAGGCATGACTAATTGGGGTTGCCTACCTTGAATGAAAATAGCAATGAACACAAGACAAGCTTGACTTAAACTCTGTGCTAAGCATGGCAAATGGCTCTTTTTGAACATGAAAGCATCAGTCTCCACAAAAGCCTGATGATTCTACACGTACCTACTGGCTAAAGGTAAGAAATTAATCTTAACCCATATTATGATTTTAATCACAGCAGGCTCTGGTTAGACATATGCCACACAGCTGAAATTTGAACAATTATAGATGCCTTGTCTCATCCATCAGATCTGCTGGGAAGGCTTTCATAAATCTTGCTGCTTGTCCACTGGTGTGATAAATTGGCATTTTTCTTAGTACTATTTCATTGCCTGGATGCTTTGATATGCCCCATCAACCGGGTATACCCAGTTTCCTTCTTGTAAGGCAAGCACAGTGCATGAAGTTTCATTTTAATCTACTGGATTTTATGGTGCAATAATGACATTAGAGGAATACAAGAGAGGAAAAAGTCCAGGACCCAACAGTATGCAGCTAGGTGGTAGCCATAATGTCCTAAAACAGTTTTAATACAATAATGGTACATTTATGGCATACGTTTGAACAGGTCAAATAAGGGCATAAGATGAGCCAAATTCTGGCCCTCTAGAAATAAAGAAGGACTTTGGCATGAAGTCTGAAAGGCCCACAATGTCATACAGTATGAGGAAAAATATGACAACTTTTCTAAACTGTAATCTTTGATGTTAGCCTCCCAGAACACAAGGACATTCCCTCTTTCCCTCCCTCCCCGCTTCCCAACCCTCATATTATGTGCTGGACTTTACCTTCAAGTATAAATTAGAACTTCCGTCACAAGACCAATAATTATTGCCAATCAAATAATAAGAAAACCACTTCCAAAAGCAGAATTTCCAGAACAAACTTAAATTCATTCTGATTTAATAGACTGTCTAGTGTGTGCACAATTCTACCAGTAAATAACAGTGATACTGGAGAGAAATTATTTTTATGTGCATTAGAAAATATTTTCTCAGTTATTTGTTATAGAGTATTCTGTATCAACGAATGTAAAGAAATGCTTAATCAATGAATCTTTTAGTAAATACACAGGAAAGTGATATTCTGGCTGTTAAGCCACAGGCATTGTTGCACACAAAGAGAAGGATCTGTCTTCCAGAAGGAATATAGAATTATACAAGCTCATCTCTATTCCGCCCCAGGCATCCACACACCCTGCTGGCAGCTGAGTATTTAATTTCTTGGTACATTTCTATTATTAATTTATCTAACAGAAACAATTATCATCAAATTATTAGCCCTACTCTCATGGACAAAATTGTATTATTGAAATCTATAAAATCAATCAGATCTGCACGGATTTGTGCCAGATTAACATCTTGCCTTGCCAGTGCACAGAATAAAGGAAATATGTTTCTTTCAAGGCAGGCATATGATGCCTATCTCTACTTAGAGATATGCATTTGAATCCAATGCTAGTCTTCTGTATAGCCTGCTATATTTGTGTGCAACAAACCTTGCTGTGAGCTTTGCAGGAGCATGGTGTAGAAAAGGCACGTTCTGTTACGTGAGGCTGAAAAACTTGTTGCTGCAATCAGCTATAAAATGAGAAGGGATTTTTTTTTTTTTTTAATGGTAAGGAAACATGGATTAAGATCTCTGGGGATACACAGCAGAATCTACAATAGCAGTCCTTTCTAAGGCAGATAAGAAAGCCTATTAGGCAGATGGTATCACACATGAAAAAAAGCGATCAAGCTGTGAGAAAGAGAGCCAGATCTACTTAGTGTGATAATTAGAAAAGAAAGAGCCCCAAAGGAAGCTCAGGAGAGTAAACTACAACATCACAGCTGGAAAAAAGTAGTGGAGATTCTCATTTGTATCCAGGAATAGGTCCGATTAAGAAGCAGGAGGGCCTGTGAAATTTGTGGAGAGTTTGCATATCAGATTATGAAGTTTCAGTTTGCTCTCACAGAGAAAATCAGATTGATTTGATTCCTGTCTTGTTCCAATAGTAGTTTGCGAAACTGAACTGCAAAATCTAGTCATTTAGCTCAATGATTTTAGCTCAGTTTAAAACGAGAGTTTAAAACGAGTTATGTAGATACCAGCTGAATGTCTTAGTAATCGAAAGATAAATTAAATACATGCTGTTATATTATAGATTATTTATATTTCATAGTAGCAAATCTTACAAAAATAGACATCTCATGCTTAAAAGCTGCTTAGTAATAAGCAGTTTAATATTATTAGACATGATGGTCTTTTTCCTCTTTCCAATATCTCAAAGCCTCTTTTCAAGTGTTAAGAAGGAATTTCTTTCCCAATGTGGTAAAATATTCTTTTTTTCTTCCTCTGCCGTACAGGATTTTGAAAAGCCTGAATATTCAAACACACATTTCAGTGCTTAACAGGTATCAAAAGCAATTGCTCCACTGCATTGTACAAGACAACTTTAGCAATATATATGCTACTTCAGTTCGCTTAGAACCTGAGGCATAATGACCCATACATGCATTTTGTTCCTTTGAACTTTTCTGTAGACATTGGATTTGAAGAATAAGCAAACTGCCACCAGCACATTTTATTAAGAAGTTAGAATTTTTTGTTGTTAAAAATATTATTTCAAGTCCCTAAGCACAGACTTCAATTTTAAAAATTGTCATAGTATGTGACTTTCATCAAGGCTGATATTGAGATTAATCTTATTGCAATCTCACACTTAAAAATAATCCTAGTTTCAGCATTTAAAACAATAAGTTACCCTGCTATCTTTACTTCACAACATACTGCTGATGAAAATCATGTAGCTCAAGGAATAAATACTCACAGTCATGAAGAAAAAGCCTTATTTAACCAAGCAAAGTTAATGGCAGTATTTCCATTTATTATGGAAAGGAAGAGCTAGAAGTTTTTAAATTTTTCCTCTTGACAGTATTTTGAACGGAGGCATTTTTGTACCTATTCACACCAGTTTAGACCTGTATTTTCCTGGGCAGTGAGCAGCTTCACTGGTTTCCAAGGTTACTACAGAAAAAATCTCCTAGTGGACAATGAAGATGCTTCCCCATGGGAGCTTCTTTCAGTAACCATTAGCTTTTTTCCCAGCAGAGGAGAATTATGTTCATTCATAAAAGACGTAGTACTGTCCCAGCCTTTTTGTATTGTGTGATTTGACCTTATTTACTGTTTTTGCGGAAGAAGATGGAAGTAGGTGGAATAAATGAAGGCTAGTTATGCATTGTATAATGGACTATTACTATCAGTTTTGCATTCTTCTATTCAGCTTAATTTACTATTCCTTTATGCAGATATTAGCAGAAAAGGTAAATAGCATCTTGTCACCATATATTTCTGGCATCATTTCTATTTCATTTCCTCTTGTTTCAAACTTTATAAATTATTGTTTTACAAGACTTCTTAAAATCAGCTCTTGTTTACTTCACCTTTGAATGTTCCATGTTTCTGCTTCATCTCACTTTTGGTCTCCTTGCATAGAAATAAAAATTATGTCTTATTTTTGCTTTCTAAATTTCTACTTGCTCGAGAAAGAATGTTGTGCAGACTCATATTCCATAACAGAATGGTGTTATGTTAGAGATTTGGAAACAAATAAACAAACAAAAACTCTCTGAATTTGCATCCACATCTCATCTAAAAATCTTTAGGACTTATCACAAACATATTGAAATCTGTGTAATTTCAATGTTAAAACTGGAAGAATAATATTTGTGAAATCCTTGTGAATCATACTTGTGAAATCCTCTGAGATCTAGAGGAGCGGAAAAAAAGGAGGGGCTTCTCAGTACTTCTAGATATATCTTGAAGGCATTGCTGTTAATCCACAGACTAATTTTTACCCAATAATTTTATATTTATTTAGGCGTTTTGCTTAATCTGTTGGATTTCTGAAGGCCCAGAACTCTGATTTTTTTCAATAGTATTTAGACACCAATATAAGCTTTAAAAAAAACCCTGGTTTCACACAAGTTAATTAAAATCCTTTTTGCTTTTAGTATGGAGTCCGGACTGCAGATTCTCAAAAAACATGCTAAGTGCGGCATCGTGTGAAAGGTGTCTAAATTCACAGACACAGCAAAAGGACTGGGTCACCCAAAGCCTGACAGCGCCCAGTTGCTCCTCTCTGCAGTGCACTGAGGTTCAGAGCTGGACCTCTCCTCTGCCTCTTTTGCCCTTAGCAATCTGCCATCCATCCTTCCACCCTTGGCCACAGTGAAGTATGGCGGAGAGAGGAGCTGGTGAGAGTGTGCCCTTGTTGCATGATAGATATCTTTGATTCCTTGTATTATTTTTTTTTGTGTGTTACATGCAACAGTCATGAAACAACTAGACCTAGTGATGGTTGATGCTGTTTGCCCTATTAGTTTCAGAGTAGGTGAACCCTGTTCGGCAGTCTTGCTGTCTTTACAGAATTTAGGAATAGTGTACCTTGTACTCATTTGAAGTGTAGCAAACTTAGAAGGAATATGATGAAATACTAAAAGCTGTAGTAAAAACTACTTAAATAATAACTTAATAATGCCATAATAATGAGCAGTTAAACCATATAATTTTGAAGTTATTGTAAAAGCACTAAAAATATTCTTATTAGGCTTGGGGAAAAAGTCACATACTGCTATAATATCAGCAACTCCTTAAAAATTGAATAAAAAAGTCTCTCTTAACTGTTGCCTCATTCAAAGGTGCTTTTTTTGGTTTGTTTGTTTTTGTTTTCTGATACTGTCATGAATGGAATAATCCATCCCTGGTTGGGATGGATTCCATTTGCATCCTAGCGAAATTTCAAAAAAAAAAAAAAAAAAAAAAACAAATCCACTGTGTTTTTCTTGTATTAAAGAATGTCTGGGAATATAAAATCATCATAAAAATCAACTTCTTGTAATGTTTATTTTTATTTTGAAAAAAAGTTCTGCTGCCTGCTATTTCCAGATAGCCAGATACTCATATATTTCTGAGGTTAAATGGCTGGTTTCACTGAACCCTGGGGCAAGAGTATTCTGTATTATTCTCTATGCATATGCAATGCTTTCTTTCATAGATCAATTATCTTTCAAATAATAATTTCAATAATTATCTAGCAGTAACTAGTAATAATAAAAGCTTAAGAGTAATCTAGAAATAAGAGTAGAAGAAAAAAAAAAAAAAAAGAAGACTGTATGTCTCATTTGTTACGAGTGAAGTAGGTAAATTATTCAGACCTGGAAGGCAGTCTTTGTTGCAGGCTTTGGTCATACTTGACACACCAAATCTACTGTAAAAATAAATAGCTCAACTCATATTAATTACCTTAAATGGGATTTTTATTTGATTTTGAATGTTGACAAAAGAGAGTTTTAAATCCCACAGAAAATCCAGAGAAAATTACCTAATTATATGCGGTGAAATCATGCCATTACCCACGTGGTAGAGGAAAGGCGTTGAACGCAAGGGGAGGACCAAACCCAAGACATCTCCGCAGCAGCTGCAGGAGGTGAGGGTGCCTTTCAGGGGGTACCATATGCCTTAGGTGTATCAGCTCTTGCTGCTAAGATGTGCTGAATCTAAATGTAGAAGGATTTTTATATTCCAAGTACATTCCCTTCATGTAACCGGCAATACATAAGATAATTCTTTGTTTTTCAGACTCCTCCCGTAGAGGGAAAAAAAAAGATACCTCTTAATTGTCTGAGGGTGCTATGCTGAGCTACAAACAGCAAGGCTATGTGATGTCAGCTTTAGTCAAAAGATCATTTATACGCTTCTAATGGACATAATATGGAGCTGATCTTTCTCTCCTTGCTAGTATCTTTATCTTAGAGTAACTTTAAATAACTTTATCTTCCTTGTCATTCTATTTTAATTCTGTGCACTCTTCCTGGTTCATCTGCTTGATTGATCTTTTATTCTGGAAATTCTGATTTTCTCAATTTATGATGCTTTGAAATTTTCTTACCCTTTTTATTTTATATATATATATATATACACATACATATATATATTTATATACTATATATATTTTTTAGAGTCCTGTCCATTACAGACTTGTCAAAGTTGTCTTGCTAAGCTGAGAGATGTATTTTTTGTCTTTCTGTTAGGAATCAGCCACTGTTGAGACTTAGATCCTCATGTTCTTGATGACAGGCTCACACATATGTGCCCTTGCTTCAATTTGCGCTTTTTCTTCTCATTTCTCATAATGCATGATTTGATAAATGCTCATCAAAATCTTCACAATTCTTCATTTATCTAGAGTAACCATATCTGTCTATAATGTCATGAATGCTTTTGTTATTAATTAGTCCTCAGGAGGTTCATTTTTCAATATAGCCCACAAAATTATTTGTTAATGCCATCGATATGCCTGTCAAACACAAGTTTTGGTGCTGCTTTGAAAAATATAAGCTAACAAGTTTTATCTATTTGTAGGTATAGCACTGAACCTCAATGATTAAAATTGATTATAGTTCTACTACTTTTTTTTTTTTTTTTTTTTCCTATGATTTACTGACCTTGTTCTATCACCTACAGTATTTCAGCAGACAGTTCCTCTGGGTCATTGTCGTCTCAAAGGGAAAACATTATCAATCCTTTAATAGGTAGAATTAATTCAAATTCACTTTTCTTTAGTTGCTTATATTTTTAATGAAGAACAAAATATTAAAGCAATCTTCCCACCCCTTCACTGGAAACTTTTTTTCACATCACTCAAATTTAGCCTCTGGCACTTTCTACTAATAGGAAACATAAGCATTTATGCTTCTCATAGCTCTGTTTCAGACTTGATGCCATGCTTGCCAATTGTTTTTAATGCTTTTTTAACCTTCAGTGTATTCCACATTTAGCAACATCTCCTTCCCCTGCAGAACCTGAACTCTGTGTTTTGCTCTTGATTTTTCGTGGTCAGGGCTGATCAAGCCATCTTTGCCATGTTCCAATTTACTTTGTCAAGTGACTAAATGTTTATTGATGGCCTGCCTGGATATTCTCCCTGATGGTTTGCTTCTACAAGGTGCTGGTCTCCACTTTGCCAGTGGTGTAAGTCTAAAAAGTTCAGAGTGCCTGGAACTTTATAGAAATATATAGTACCTTGCAGTATTGATTTTCAGATTAAACCACAGTAAGTTTAGTGCTTTTCTATCACAATTTTCTGCTTAAAATAACTTCCCTCTTTTTATTGAATTTGTAGTTAGATAGACTTTCCTTCAGTTTATTTTTCTCTTCTCCACAAGTCCTAGTAAATTTGAATGTACAGCAGTGTCAAGATATCAATGGAAGTAATTTGTGTACATTAGAACATTAAAACTGAGTGATACTAAAATCTATTAACTCCTCCCTTGTTTACCTTTCTATATATGTCTGTGTCTGTCTGTCTTTTCTGTCACCTTTTCTGTCCATAAGGGATCAGAACAAAATAAGCACTTTATGTGCCTACAGTGCATAAATGTTTTGTGATTGATGGGCTCTGGGTTTGGTGACCCCAGTGGTAAGATCTATAAGTTATTTGGGCTCATATCAGCTTATATCTAAAATAGGATAAATGCAGACCAGCTCCCAGACAGTTAAGGAAATGTCACTCCTGCAGGGTTACTCTGAGATCAGACTCAAGCATCCTTTCGTTTTCCAGATCCTTTCTCTACTCGGTAACCATTCCCACGATTATGCATTCATGTTATTACACATCTGGCAGAAAAGAAGACTTTAGAATAATTACAAGCCAAAACAGTGCCCATCATCTCAGGGGCTGCTCCTGTAGAGGCATCCAGCCCAGCTGCACGAGGTCACAATTGCTTTTCTCTCTGCTCTCGATTGTCTTGCTGCAGAGACGGACAACAATGAACATAAAGATTGCCACAGCAGATTTACCCAAAGAGCTCGCTGCCCTTGAGAAATTCCCTGAGAATCCTCATTTCATTCCTGAGAGGGTCCTTTATCCTTAATCTCATTCGACTCATATTTTGGTAGACAACATGCAATGGCTTTTGAATTCAGTCCTTAGAGCTCTCCATATTCAAGAGGAAAAGAGAAGCCATATGTTGACTTATACTCCTTTATCTACTGCGAATGCATGAAGCTTTATATCTTGATCTTGCTTGCTGTTGTATCTAATGAAAACTTTTTGACTCTTCGTTTTCTAGTTTGATCAATTCCAAGAGCACCTTCATTTTATTTGGTGTAGGCTGTAATGGAAAACAAAAGAAAAGTATGTGTAAAGTACATTTGGACACAAGTGTACAGTTGTACACAAGTATATTTGGACAATAATTCCACTCCTCAGACAGGTTGCTTTTGTGGATTTGGTGCAGTAATACAAGTAATATAACTATTTTCTTTGTCCTCTGCTGTTTCTGACTTGTCAGTTATCCAAAATCTTATGGCTCAAATCTTGTAAATGCCTTCTGATTGTAGAATCTAATGCCATGACTAAAGTCACTGAAGATTGTAAATACATAATATTTCTTTCCACATAATAGATGAAGAGCAGTGTTGTTGTTTCAGTATATATAGCCATTATAGCTAAGCAAGGTTTATTCTGATACAAAACAAACCTTTAACAAGCCATTGCAAGCCTTTTTTTTTTTTTTTTTTTTTTAATCCGCAACTGCTGTAAACTGCCCTGCATTAAAATTGTTGTATTAAAACAGTTGAATCATAGAGTCTAAAATTTCAGTGAATGTCAATGTTATATGAAATAATTATGTGTGGATATTATAACACCCTCCATCTGTTTCCACTTTCTTTCATTATGAAAAAAATGATTCATTCAAGTAGTTAACCCACTGTCTAACTAAAATGATATTTGCATCAGACACTTGATCAGCAAATTAATTTCTGAAAATGTTTATAGTATAGAGAAGTGAGGAAGGAGGGGAAAAAAAAAAGGAAAGGCCTCCTCCTACCCTTCCACTCCCTCTAAAACCTTGCGTTCCACTTCTGAAAATGTTCTGATCTGCACATACTGCCCACATGAAATGGGCTAAAACTCCCTGGTACGTTATTCATCTTATGATGGTACAACTTTGGAGAGTTTTTCACTGGTTATAACTCCTTGAAAATTCGTGAATATAATCCTGGAGTGATGAACTGAGGAATTAGGCTCTTTATTTTTAATAAAACTGGTAATATTATCAGAGTACTTTCCTCTCTTAAAAACTAATATAAAGTTCAATTCTGAAAACCTGTGCAAACACATATCCACTGCCAGGGCTAGTTCCTCTGAAGTTATTGATTTTATTTAGGATTCCTGGAACTATCCATTTTATCTGTCGAGTTAGGCACTAGTTCGACAGCACTACAGAAATCAGGCTTTGCCTTCTTTGCTGGGGGAGAGGCAAGACAGCAAAGGCTCAGTGAAGGGGCGAGGGATGGTTGCTGGTGCAAGCAGTACTTCTGAAATTATTTGCCAGTTGCTGTGGTCCCACACAGAATCAAATCTGTTTAGGTCTGATGGCTTCACTGACTGCTGTATTAGAACATTTACATCTTGCCCTTCTGCTGCTGTTCAGAGATAAATATGACTTTTTGTCAATCCGCTAATAGGAACTGATGCCAAACTCGAGCAACTTCAAGGTCATGTGATCTGCTCATAATTCAGGCGTGCAAAATTGCTTCATTGGTATGTGAATTTTAGCATGTTTCAAGGAGAAACACATTCTCCATTTCTCCTCCTACAGCTAATTTTCTGGCCACAGCGAAACAGAAAAGAAAGCAGGCCCTTTAGATTTCTACAGTGCTGCCCTTGAAAATGTGAATTGTATTGCTCATAAACAAGAATGGCATTGTATTTACTTACAGAATCCACAGTAACAAAACCATAACACACCCAGCCTGAGACATGACATCCTTTGTTACCTGTTGGCTGAGTTGTTTTAGACAAATTGTTTTATTTACTATGTATGTTTTACATTTTTCTTCCAATACTATTAAGGAAGACAACTTTGGAACAATTTACTTGGAAGCCATTTACTCAACCAAGGTGAAATATATAAAGCACTCAGTATTTCAGATCCGTTTGGCTTGTTTCCATCTGTTTGTTCATTTTACCCTTCAGACTATTTTTATTTGTTTGCGATTTGTATGTTTTCAAAGTGTCCTCTCCCTATAAATAATAAGTAGTTAATAAGTCAGAAAAAGCCCACAAAATATAACTAATGACAAGAACAGAATGTTTGAAGAGCCGGGAAAATCACCTCAAGAGGTTCATTTACCATTTTTTTCATGACTTTGTCACCTATTCGCTCCTTCAATCCTTTGCCTTTTAAATTCTTATATGGTCCTCAGAGGAAGACTCAGATTAGCCTCTGCAATTATCTGATGCTATTGTGAGAAATGCAAATGAATGATGACCTGCAAAGACTATTTTTTCTTTCTTCTTTGCTAATTCTAGTTCATTTTCTGTTGCAGTTGAAGATCTTCTATTCTGGGATGGCCTGTAACACAGAAGGGCCACTAACTGCTACTCGCTTGCAGGCAGAAAAGCTTACAAGTCATTAAAGACCTTCCTTATGCTGTAAATTATTGGGAAAAAAATAGCCTCTAAATCAGCAGTACTTTCATGCAGTCCTGCTTATTTTTTGACTATGCTTTAAGAGGATCAAGCAAGTAATTTTGAGTTAATACATCTGCAAGTTTATGTAATACACAGCTTTTCAGAACACTTCCCTGAACAATTCATAACACTGCAGGTTACTTTCATTATTCACGTTTGCATGAACAAGATATTACAAGGTGCAACACATTGTACAGAAGTATATGTGGAACTATAAAATGTGTATTTTTTATGTCTTGAAACATTATGTGAACACAGGGCTGAATAAGGAACTCTATTTTTCTTGAGAAAGGAAGGAGGAATAGGTAATATTTTCCTCTGTGTTGGCTCAAATCTTATGCAAGCTTTACCTAAGAAAATAGCTCTATCCAAGAAAACTCCATCTCCTATCCCATTTTCTTACAGGTAAAATCAGGAACAAAACACTGCTAAAAATTGAATATACTTCCCAGGAATAGGAAACAAAGTGGAGCATGAAAACAAAAAACTTTGATCATCTAGAAATATATCAACAGATACTTTGGACAATTCAATGTCCTACTTGATTATGTAGATCCACTATGTTGGAACACTGTAAGCAAACAGTCTTTTTTAATCTCTGAATATAGAAAGTGTTTGCAAATGAAGGACTAAACAACAGATCAGCTTTGGACAATCTTATTAGTTACAACATTTAAATGTAAACTTTGCCTAAAAGGAACAGATTTTGGACAATGGGAAACCCAACATTCAGCACTTCTTTTTTTTTTTTCAACAACAAAAATATATGTTTTTGAAAAAATGCAACCTTTTTGATAAAAAATAACCATTTGTTTTGAACTGACAATTTGACTGACTTTGTTTTTTTTCTGTGAGGTTGACAAAAAGTTGAACCAGAAACACAGGACCATTTTTTAAAATGTTACTTCAGATGATCCAAAAATTCAATGAAAATTGACATTTTCTTCCTTCTTCTGCAGAAGTATGTAAAAGCTATATAATATTTTCATCTGTCATTATGACAACCATCTAACACTAGTCATCAAAAGCTGTTTCTCACTGTCATGATCAAGGTCCCCATGAATGGCATTGTTTCTGAATGGAGGGAGTAAAGAGAAAATTGCAAAATATATTACACATGGCCATATGAAAAAGAAAAGCTAACAAAAAAAGTTAAAAAGATATAATTTGTATCAGACTGCTTTTATTGGAGTGGGAAAAGGCTCCTCATTTCTTTTACTTTTTTTGCATATTCCTCATGAGCTGTGCTCAATGCAAAGTAAAAAAGACCCCCTGAAAAACAGATGACAAGTTTCCTGTTTGCTTAATATCAATGTTTCTATGGATTAACTGAGGTTAGTGAGCTGTACTATCTATAAATGAATGTGATTGTAAGATTGCAATGTGAATCAGTATTAGTTATAGATTAGAATATTTCATCTGGTTCAAAGCAACCATAAATATCTTCATTAGTATCTCACTGGAGTGTATGATTGTGTGAAATAGTACAAAACTACAGAGAGATTGCTACAGGGCAAGATAGGTAGTGGGAATATTGTTTTCACACATCCATCAATCAGAATCTCACTTTAAGGTTGGGGAAAAAAATAAAGATGAGAAAACTTACACATAATGACATTCATATTTGTTATAGAATTCCTTTTTTTTATAGTATTTTGTGCAACAATATGGAAAAGTTCTCTTTTGCGTAAGTACCTTTATGCAACACTAAATTAAGACCTTTTTCTGTATATCCTGAAGTAATTTAGTCAAATACTCATTCTGAACACACAAACAAAAATATATAAGACAATTTAACTTTGTAACATGTCATTAACACAAATATCTCACAATTCCCAGCCGCTGCCACCATGACTGTTGTTTTAAATGTCATGTTCTGAATTTCAAATTAAGAGACACAGTTACTTCAAGGATTGTATCCTGCCATCTACATGTTATTGGAGTGATCTTTTATCTGCACTGTGATTAACTGAGCCAGTTCTTGAACAAAGTACTTAAATGATTAAAAAGTAAAATGTTTCAAAGGGTATTTTAAGGTTAGTCACCTGGAATGGCTGAATAGGGAACAGTGGGGACAGGTGCCAAATTATTTTGGCACAACCGTTGCCAAACTATTTTGAACAATAAACAGAAAAGCTTTTGATACAGGCTTTAAATTAGACTGAAGAGCCATTTAGAAGAACCAGGTGGATTTTGTTGGCTATAAGCAAAGAGGAATCAAAAGGAATCAAAAAAAAGGGCTGGAGGAGGGAACGGCAACCCCCGGAGTGCTGACAATTGGGGTACTTGCATTGGAACAGGAGCTCCAGTTCAACAAAGTGGGGATGGTTTATGTCAATGATGTTAGCATAAAGTGGCAGCAGTGTGGATCCAAATTAGAGTCTGAGAAGCAGTGGTAAAGATAATTGCCCCAATTGGGACACTGATCTGTCTGTTTTGAACTTGAGTGACTCACTTAGAGAGCTAAGTATATGCTATATAAGAATCATGCAAGAGAGAGTGGAAAGAAGATTTGTAGACTATAAATAATATTAAAAATGAGGTGGAAATAATTAAAGCGAAATGAATGAAAGGGAAGCCAGAGCTGACAAGACATCATGGGACTAAAGAATGGACTTCAAAGCAATTTTCTTTCCAAACAGATGTGTGCAGTAGTCAGCAAGATGACGTTGTATTTGAGATTTGTGCACATTTGTTACAGTGATAGAAGCACATCTAGAAAGTATTAATTGAAATATAGAAAATAGAGAATATTATTAATAGGTATGCATTAATCTAGAGCTTTAGGATATTAATTGTAAAATTGTATGAGCAGACAGCAGACATTTGATAGGGGAGAAAATGACATTATGTATTGAAACTGAAGCTGAAGCATAACAAGAATCCAAATTGAAAGCAAAAGTACACTCCACTTTCTAACAAGGTAAGCTCAGATTTTAAGCATGGTGGTTTTGCTAGCCCTAAAAGATTTATGCCAGGCAACCTTTGTGGAAAATGTGCAAAATGAGGTGGCAGTGAAGGCATGTCTAATGAAGATAGAGCCAGCAAGGCAATACTCTGTCCACACACCACTTGTAGTATGAACTACTTCACTGGCATTGGGGTAGAGACAATAAAGTGCCAAGTAGAAGGTGATTTCTATCCCGGGAAAGATACTTAAAATAATTCTGTTCATAAACCTTTCTGTAATTCCTACTGATGCGGGAGAACTAATGCAAAACAACACAATGCATCCACATCCATAACAAATTCATCCATGGCTAGCTGTAGTTGGGGAAAAGCTCACCTACTTCCCCAAATCAACAGATCTAGCCGGGCAAGAAATAGGGACATGGCACTCCAGCTGCCTCCTCAAGGGCTGTGCTTGAAGAATTATTTCGGAATGATCTTGGATGTTGCATATCTACCATTTCTCTAAGATGATCAAAGTCCCTAGTCCAACTCCAGCAACTCCACCACCTCGCCCTCCCAACCTGTCCTTCCTAAAGAGCACATAGCCTTCATGACTGCAGAAAAAAAAAAAAAAAAAAATTACAGTACAACTTCACCAGAGCAACTTTAGAGTAGATTTTAAAACTGCCTGAAGAGTTTTGTTGGTTGCCATAGACCAATTTCTCAAGGCTTCTGTTTCTGTATGTGCAGGAAGAAAGGAAAGTCAGATCTGCAGCCAGCAGCAGTTTGTATCCCTTTCCTCTCTTCCCCAACTTTTGTCAAAGAACATTTTCTATGTAGTATTAACAAATGTTTCTGCTTAACTTGCTAATATCTCTCTTAACATCTCCAATCTTCCTACTGCAATAACATGAATGTGGTTGCTTTCTGACTGCTTTCTGACTCATACTTTCCTAGCTCAGATTTTCTGCTTCCATATTCACTAGTGGTATAAGAAATTTTTCTTTTTCTATGATCCACCATTCATCCTTTAATGATGAAGATTTGACAACCTAGTTGATATGGACATGCTGCCTTTTATGCTTTCTTAAATTACTTGGGACTGATTCTGTATTTCAGAATAGTTAGAGATGTACAGTACAGATGTACTGTTAGAGATGTACAGGAGTTTAACAGAACAGAAACAGTAATTCTAGAAAACTCTCCAAATAACAAATGTAGCGTGGAAGGGTAATAGGATTGCTCAGCTTCAAAGTATATTAGTTCATTTGAGTAGAGAAAAGGTCAGTCATATTTTCAGGGAGGGTAGCAAACAATTTGGAAAGATTTAATTAATTAAAAGAAACAAAAGTGAAAATCCAACCTATTAACTGGAGGAGCTATTAAAAAGACACATACGGGTAAACAAAGCAGTTTTCCCCTTTGGCTTTGGGTTCGGTTATTCAGGGTGGAAAAATCAGAATGCAGGAAGTACTTTGATTTGCTCCACATTCAAGGTCAACATTCAAAGTTGTGTGTGGGCAGTGCAGGAGTTTTGAAAATTTATCTTGTGCTTTGGATATCCGTGCCAACTGGATAACTTGCTATAGATACCTGGTTATAGTTGTGCACACAGGTGACCAGGACTGCTGCTGAAATTGGTAATGGATTATGCTTATTTCTACAGTGCGTCTTCCCTTGTTGTCTCTCCTTCCAGCCCTTCCACATACCACATTACATTATACCACACCAACTGCTCTAATACAAAAGCAGGAAAAACATCTAAGGACTAGAGTGTCAGTGGCATACTGCTTATCTGAACAGGGAGAACTAATTGTGGAAAATCAGTGTTGGAACCGTGATATGGATAAATGACAAGAATGTTTGTGGTATCCAATGGCCCGGTGAACTACATGAGCCCTTGTATGGGGGCTAAACCCCTAACCCTCTCTAAGCAGATTATCATTCATTTATACAGCCTCTTTGGAAGGAAGGAAGGAGGTCTGCTATGCAAGTTTGTGATCCCCTTAGTCTCTTTTCACCCAGTTAGTCTCAGCATGTGCTGGGATGCAATCAGGTCTTGTGCTATTTTTCTGTTTTTACTTGTGACACCATTCAGAAACGCATCTCTGTTCCTTACACTCTTCCGAGACTCTTCTTCTTTGGAAATCTTTTTGTATTCCAAGGACACACTAATATCCAGACAGATAACAAACATATTTTGTGTGTCTTTAGAAAATATTTGTGTATGATATTTTGGACAAACAACTGGAAAGGAATATTTCAAACTTATCTGAATAGAATAGCTTACTCCCTACACTGCAGTGTACATTATTTGCAAAGCTGAAAACGTTGGAAGAAGTAATTGTTCTTTTGCTTCAGCAGTATTGTGGAAAAGCTCTTTATATATTTCAAATTAAATTAATCCCAAGGCAGTAACTGAATGCATTACATGGTAAAAATGTCAAAAATGTTCTCTGCGCCTCATGCACAGACTTTTAGATTGATTTATGTACACATGAAATACGCAGCTTTAGTATTACTAGAACATTTTATGTACTGCTCAATGTTTTCTTAAATTCCTTGAAAATTAATATGAAATATTAATAGGTGCATTGGGAGAGTTTAGTTCATTAACTATAAATTAAAAGTTGGCATTCATTATTTAGTGGTTGAATTCAGGCTGCCAGTTGTAGTAGTTTTTGCTGTTCTAATTATTACTTTCTTAATGGAAATAATAACGCTGTGGTACAACACCAGGACAAAAAAATATGTCAGAATAATTGAAAAAGAAGCTCAAGTATCTTTATTTAGAAATCATAAGGTGTGCCCTCAATGTACAGTGGTTGCTTAGCCCCAGGGAATAAAATAAAAAAATAAATGTATTAAGTTTTATGTCTTTGTCTAAGCTTCAAAAAGGGCAGATTTTCATGGTGACAATGACTAATAAAATTAACATACACCTCTAGTATTTAGTCACCTGACTAAAGGCTGCAAACAAATGATTTCTTTAATTAAGATCCAGTCTTGATCAAATTGTAAAGCTACATATTTCTAGGGTAATTCTTCTGAAATTTGCATTAGTATTTCTGGATGAGGTTGGTTCATAAAGGCTGCATAAATTATTACAGTACCAGTGAGGTCAGGAGAATTACAGGGAGTGTTTTGGTTCAGCTAATAAAAAATAGCTTTTCAAAACAAACAAACTTATTTTCTGGATGAAGGAATGAAGGCCTAATCATAAGAGAAATGTTTCATTTTAAAGAATGAAATATTTTTTCCTTTAAAAAGAAAGGTTATATGTTTACAACAAATCATCCATATCTGAGCTAGCCAGGTCAGCTTTTCTTTAAACTCAAGGGAGGAATAAGAAATTTTAGAGTATCTTTCTTATCCTATGGTCAACACCTACTTAAAAGTGAGTTAGGTGAATTAGACCTTTAAAGGAACTTTTCTTTGTCTTTTTTTTTTTTTTTTTTTCTGCTGAGGGAAATTGAAATGGCTAGCTCAGGTATATATATCCACATTAGGGAATCCTAATTCCCTTAGTTTGATGGATCCATCCCAGTACCCCAAATTTCCCTCTTCAAAACAGGACATCAATTAAAATAACAAAAACAAACAAACAAACAAACAAACAAAAGACAAGTAAAGTGTGAAAGTTTGAGTACCTCTGTTTCTAGCTTTTATTACCAATGCAATGCTGTCAGCAGGTAATGCTTGTGAAAGCAGCTGATACAAAAGTGAAATAGCCACCTGAACATTTGTTCAGAGAAATATCTCAAAAAAAAAAAAAGAAAAAAAAAGTTTTTAACTATAAGCCTGCTGTGGCAATCTAGACTGTGAGTGAGAGATGACCAAAACTTAATAGAAAGTTTCATAAACACTGATTCAGAAATTCCTACAGGATTTCAAGATAAAGGCTTTTTTTTTTTTTTTTTTTTTTTTTTTTTTTTTTTTTAATGGGTCTGATTTATATTATCACCTCTGTCCACTCTGCTACTCATTAAATTGGCATAGCTTTTCTGAAGTGAGTAGATTTCCAGCAGTTACCATTCTTCAGAGTCTGGCTCATAATTTAGTTGCAAGATCAGACAGATGCAGAATTAGTTTTTTGACTCCTGACTCTTCTCACTACCTTACAGTCTTCCCTGTCTACAATGACTCATTTTTCAGATACAGACTTTCGCTCCAAGAGGAGCTTTCTTTGGATGCAATTTACTATTCAAAATGCTCCTCCTCATTCTTTATCCTGTGAACTTATGATAAAATTTGAGAGAATTTGAGAGAATATTCTTTGTATGCTCCCAAAGAGGGAAAAAGGAAATGAACTGCATTAAAGAGGAGAAGGGGGGAAAATAACGAAGGTTGATGGCAGCCATTCTTCCATAAATTGAAAAGGCAGCTCAGAAGACAAGAGTGGGTGCTGCAGAATGTTCTCAGGGAAGAACCACGCTGCTTCAGATCACTTAAATCTCTCCTTTATTTGATACTATTAACACTCTACTATGGTCAAATGCGTAGTAAAAATCCCACCAGTAGAAGAAAAGTTGCTCATGTGTGACTGACTAATTCCTCCAGTGTCAACAGAAAGAGTTTGACACACCCTGTGGCACAAAAGGTTAATTCTGCTGTCACTTTATCAGTGGGAAGAAGCGTATCTTGTCTTTCTCGGGTCAGTATGATCCTGCGCCCGATTACTTGTATAAATCATAAACTACAGATATGTTATTATGTCAGTGATAGCACAAAAATCTGTCAGTTTCCAAAAGGCTACTTGCTAACTCTGACCTCTCACAGAAATGAACAAGAATATTAAACTCAATCTTACGTGTTTACTGAAGCCATATCCTAGCACTTGAATTAAATCTTATTACTGCATTTGTTGCTATTTCACAAAACTCAGCATGTAACATACTATTCAAACTCTCATGAAGCTGTATTGCTTTGGGTAGCTGCACGAGAATCACCATCAGGATTCTGGTGCATGACAAAACAGAAAAACACTTCAGTTAAAATATTTTTATGCTTTTTAAAACTTAAGTGTCTCATTTAAAATAATTATAAATTCTCTTTTTTTTATATATATGATTTGAAAGAGGATGATGGTAGCGATATGCTTTTCAGTCATGCCTTTATGATCATGGCAAGTGGACTGTGTGATTCACATCTACAGCTATTAAGGTGCTTTTGCTATAACCTCAGGCATTTATCCTACCCTGGACGAACTTCACAAAATGATGGTTCCCACCTTTGGGATTTATTAAGCAGACATGTTGTCCTTCACAGTTCTGACAAAGGTCAGCTTCAGAATGTACCTTTTTCTTACAAGCAATTACCAGAAAATACTAGTATTGGAAATTCTTGATATCTTGAACCTTAAAATAATGATGTGGGGAGTTTTCAGCTCCAGAGTGGGCTGAATTTAATTCTATAGAGTTGACTGCAGAAACCTGTCGAGCCCGTACGACCTCTTTTAATAAAGCCAAAGTGGTCTATTTTTAACAGTGGGATTAATTTAATCAGCACAGTTGAAACATTGGCTATGGTGAGGGAAAGGACTCTCATCATCTCATTTATTTAAGTTGCCACCTTTTTCCAATATGAATACTGTTGCTGAGTGAAAAAAAAAAGGTTATCAAATCTGTTCCTATTTTGGATGTAGTGAAAAATTTGCTTTATGGCACAGCATTTGAAATATAAACAATAAAGGGCAATGCACAAGTGATATAACAATAGCAACTTCAGAATAATTAAAGCACAGCATACAAAAGGCCACTCTGTGACCTTGGGATCTGTGAAGAGCTGCATAAAGATGTGTGGGAGTGAAGAGGAAAAAGAGTACTGTTTCGAAAGATGAGGAAGGGAAGATATTAATCTACAGAAATACTAATGCCAGAGCGGTATAGCTGTTAATAAATTCTGATGAATATTACCAGCCAAGGGAACGTATCAGAGATGCTAAAGCCTCATTCATTTAAGTAACTGCAATTGGTACTTGAGAATATGCGCACAGGGAAGGGGAGGAATCCTCCCCTGCCTTGCTCTATTAGCCTCTGCAAAGCCAGGCCATGCAGATCCTTATTCCAAGGAGGAGAAGATGCAGTTATTGAAAGGACAATAGCACTGATATCACTGAAGATCTATGTGCCTGTTTGAAAGAAATTTGCCAGTGCCAATAACACAATACTTCACTTTTGAACTAATAAACCCTCCCCTAAACTTTATGATTTTCTGTTCCATTTTTCAATTATTTTTAGCTAGAATAAATTGTCCTGCGTAAATCAAAGGAGCAATTGCCAAGTCCGTATTTTTTTTTTGAGGTTGGTTCTCTCACTCAGTATCTCACAGCTCAGTCTCTTTCCATATAATTTTCTCTTTCATGCCAGATACACTACTATCTCATGTGGAATAAACGACATCTCAGATACAATAGTAAGCTCATGTGGAATAAACCTGAATGCTGATCAAAAGGTTGAAGAAAAAATAAAAAATTTTGGGATTTAATTCCTCACTCTACTGTATTCTTCAACAGAACTGTGAGATCTGCGTTGTATACAAGGCATCCATTGACCAAAGTACTAAATTTAGGCCTTTATATATATACTGTCTGTATATACACAGTATATGTGTATATTTATACTTTGAAGGCACTAACCTGAAATGAAAAGCAGAAATTAAGCTTGGTTAGCCTCTTTGAAGTTGTCACTGAAGTAATGACAGTGAGGTCCTTGCAAAACTGATATGCCAATTATAGGAAACTTGGAGGCATAATTGGAGAATATCAGAGCACTATGTACTTTATGTAAGGACTGGAGCTTGGTTAAGCATGAAGCACATCTAATTTTATCTTTGTATTTCATATAGAATTTTCTGTGTGCACATATCAAACAATTTCCTCTTCTTCATTAATGACAGTCTGAAAGCGTAGTGTTTTAGAAATCTGATGAGCATCAATTCCAAATTGCTTCTGGAGTGTGGTGTGAGTCAATTAATATCTTCCATTCTGTCAAAAATTCAAAGGCTGCAGTTGTTAGAGGCATACATTGATATAATTGCAGAATATGCAGTATGTATTGACGAGTATTCTAAGAGGAATATAGAGATAATTATACTCAACTGTACTTATAATGAAACAAAATCAATGTTATTTTCTGTGATCTTCACGGAAGCATAAAAATACCTTCAGTGCTAATAGTTCTGCTAATTGCACATGTCCTTTTGCATACTTATGAATGTAAAATAGCCAGACTGTCTCAGAATAAAACAATCATGGCGCTTCTTTGTAGGATATTTAGGGATGAAAGACATTAGACAGGTAAAAGTTAGTTTATAAAGAAACCAAGAGAAGGCCACTACAGAAATCTGCAGGTGAAAAGCTGTGGGCTGAATTTTAAAAACAAGTTCTTTTAATGATTGAAATCTTTTTCTTAAGCAGGTCTAAAATACGTATTGCCCTGATTTACTTTGAGTGATTTTAAAATAAATTAGAATATTAAACTGTTTTATTATATCTTTTATCTTCAATTGCATCCATTCCTTGTTTCATGTAGTAGCAGATCTTTATAAAATGGAGAAACTCCACAGCATTCAAATGTGATTTGAAATACATAAGAAATAACGAAAATTTTCTGAGTTCCAAAACTGACTAAAGCTGTAATCTTCATTAGAAAATAATTATTTTAATTTAAATAATTATTTTTTCTACTACTATTTCTCACACCCATCATAACCTTTCATGTATTCAGTGCAAGATCCGCCCCCATCTGCAGTGCTTCCTCCAGTATTTGTCCTGGATCCTGCAACTTTATCTCCTCTTCTGAGTAAAAGTAGCAGCTCACTCTGTGCTCTTTCTTGCTGTGGTGGGATGGGAGTGGAAGGTTAACTGGGATTCTGCTCTTGTTCCCACCGTGGGATGGATATGGCCAAGGATAGTCCTGTGCCAAGGATAAGATGGTACCTGAGCCCTAGCTGCTATGGGATTAGTATCAGCAAGAGCAGCCACTAAACCTGCAGCCCAAGATCTCCAAATTCATGACGGATGCAAAGTAGTACCAGGACCATCCAATATATGGAATGACAAATCATGTAGTTCTGCTGTCATCCATATATCTAGTTTCTGCTTATTTACGCTTGAAGTCAACCCTAGGACAAGTAGAGCTCCCAGGTTAGAACTATGTCATATTTCAGTCAAGTACCGGTGCCAGGTAAAAGCCCCCACTTTATCACCTTGGGGTTGCCATTCTCATAGCTCTGAGCTTATGTAAAGGTCTTGGCATCACCCTAGCCATAAAATTTCATGATATCACTCATTCATAGCATCCATACCAGTAACTACTTTCATCTCCCTTTAATATGTGATGAAAAATATTATTGTCATTAATGTTTCAAATACAAAGCTGATTTTTTAATATTATTTTGTGCCACATTATAAAGTGGAAGAGAACATCTCCTAGGTGAATGCTGCATAGCCACATTGGAGAATGCGTGTCTATGCATGTCTGTAAGCTGGTCTATCAATCAGGAGCACTCTGCTTCTAGCAGCCTCAGCAGAAAGGCAATAATGGCAACCCTTTTTTTAAGGGAAAGCTAATTTAAAATGAGCAAGTTGGTGAAATAACTAGCGCAAAATAAGGTAATTATGATGAAATGTTGTAAATAATTATTAGTAAAGATTCAAGGCTCTTTTTATAGTGCCAACTGAGATTCCAAGCAGAAAAAGGAGACAATAATGATGGATAACATTGTTTAGGAGTTAATCTCCACTTCAATGTCCTCCTATTTGGGGAAGCACTGACTCACAAATGGGTCTGAGCACTTTGAAGGAATCAACTAGCAAAAAGATAACATATCAACAGTCAATATATTGCCTCTATTTTTCTAAATCATAAAAGACATCATCAAATGCTTCAGAGGCAATACATTCTGTTGTAGAGTAGGAGTTTGTTCTTGTCTTTGATTAAAAATGGTCAAAAGGAAAATAGGAACCTCATTACAAATACTGAGAAGAATGAGAGAAAACCCAGCAGAGTATTCGTGCCAGTGGAAATTGTTGAATAAAAGCTAAAAATTGCCATAGTTACTACTTTGGGAATTCTTCTTTTGCTTGTGACTGCCTCAGTGTTTGCTGAAAATGGATAGCAGTTGGCAGAGCGGCCAAAGAGAAAGCTCAAAACAGTATTTGCCTTCTTTGGCAAAGGAGAATGCACTTAGCCAATTAATGTGGACCTTATATCATAAAGCTATAAACTGCCAATGTTTATGGATAGTCTGCGTAGCCAAGTTTTGGGCCATTTGGAAAGTATTTTCAAAGTAAGATTTTACTTTTTGAGTCTATTTTGTTATGCAGGTCTTAGTTTCACCGATTCTCTCTTGAGCTCTATCAGTGATATAAACGTCACTGATTTCCTGATAATTTAGAAGTTTTTACATATTGGCTCTGATGCACTGCACATCCTTAGGATTCCTCTTGATTCTTTTGTATGTTTTGTCGCATGGTCTCTGCATTGCAGAAGAGTCTTAAATCCTTGGGGAAAGGAGACAAAATAGTGAGCATCAAAGCTGAAAGGAAGCACAAGTGGACGTTTGAGTGGAAATATTCTAGTTGGCACTATTTTAAAATTTACCTGGGAAGAATCCAGTAGTGAATTCTCCTTGCTGAGAGCTCAGTGTATGTGCTTAATGAAAGCTGCTGCAGATGGTATTCGGAGCTTCAAGGAGTTCTGAGGCTTCAAAGCCTGATATTTGATATATATTCTGATGCTTACTGCATAATTCCTGAATGCTGCTTCCTTCTTCCACTCTTGCCTCTTTTGCTTGGGACGGGGATCAGTACTTCAGAGGGCTTGGCTTTGTTTTGCTTTAACAATTCATCAGATATATTTCAAAAGATTTTGATTTTATAACTTGCTTCTCTGGCTCCAGCAACCTAGTGCTGTGAGACATTTCCTTAATTACTTCCTTAATGCACATTGTTGGGAACAGCCTGCACCTTTAGAATATATGGCTGATGTTGTCAGGCTTCATTCTGACTGCATGAAGAAAAATTTATATTCCATCCAATTTAGTATTACTGCAGTTTGGAGTACAGGATGCAGATCTCCGGGTACTGGCAACTTTCAATATGATATTTCAGCAGATTTCTAGCACTCATGATTTACGTAGCTAACTTTATAAACTGCAGTTTCATAGAGGAAGTGTTAAATTAAGTCATCATCACATAAATTGGTGGCTTTCCTTCTGCCTTTATAGATGAAAAATTTGAATCCAATACTGCAACTAAATGAAACAACCATTTTATTAAATCTAGCTTATGATTCAATAATTCTGTCAAACTTCTCATTGAGATATCAATCTTCTGGATGTCTTTTAAGAAGTGTCCCAGACAAAAAAAAATGAGAAAGAAAACCAGGTTTATAAACCTCCAACTTGCACACAGCCAGGTAAGTGATTTAATCTCGTGAAAGATATAATCAAATCCTGCAGAAATAGCCATCTCCTGCCTTCGAAATTAGTCATGTAACAAAAGTTAGCCCATATCTCCATATATTGGCTATAGTATACACTACTTGAGGATAATAAAGGATTCTCCTAGAGCTGAAAAGAAAATGAATAAAAAAGAGAAGAAAAAGGAAAGTTTATCAATCAGATCCATCCAAAAGAGAACAAGTTATCTTTAGAGTGTTGGTGTTTTCTTTTTTTAATATTCAACACCAAGCTTTTTTATTTACCAATAGATGTTTTTCTGACTATTGAAGGTGACATATTCACTGCCTGATTCCTCTCTGATCAATTGCTTTTTCTTTTATCACCTAAGTGCATATTACTTGTGCAAAGTCATCTAAACAAGCTTAAGCCCTCGATATTGCATCTGTATCTGAGCAGTTGCTTGACCCTTACTGTGAACCCTCGTTCACACAAGTCTGACAGGACAGAGCTATAAACCCCCTTTGAAGGACCACATCCGTATGTACAAAAATACAATACAAAAGTAGGAAGATAGCTGTATCCCAGATGCTAAGGAAATATGTTACCAGGGTTTCTCTCAGTTATATACAACAGGTATTTCCCTACTACAGAAGCTGAGGAGGACTAGCTAGCAAGTTAAGGCCAACACTTGAAAAACAACGAATTTCATCTGCTTTCCTATTCTTCTGGAACCGTTGAATAACTCTGAACATAGGGATAAATCCCACAATTATGCACTTTTGCAGCTACCATTGTATTCAGTAGAACTGTACGATTGCAGAGATAATAATCATAAGAAAAAGTAATATATGTTATTAGAAAAACAGATACATTTGGAAAAAATAGACATAGTTCATGGACTGATGCTCTTTTTCACATCACTGATATTCTTAACTAACATTTCACCTTAGGGACTGGAAAGATTTTCAGTTTCTTATAAATAGCTAAGTCTAACTTTTCCATACCCGTACTTTTTTTCTTTATACTGCTCTGGTATATGAGATATCTCTTTGGACTAGTGTCAAGGAAAGAAATGAAGTCTTTTCCTGATGCTGTGATTAATTTTTGCTGAGGCGAGTCTGATGACAGCTTTCAGTGGCATTCCTCTTCTCATTTTTTCTCATATCCAGGAGTATTTTGCAGGTGTATTTTCTTCTAGGAGACACACACTTCAGGTGGATGCCTAAGTAAAAGTCTTACAAACTTAGATCTCCATAATGAGCTTTTTCACTATTACTGCTCAATATCATCCTCAAAAAAAGGAAAGACAATAACAGATTGTGATTATAAGCCTCACAAAAATAAAATGTAAGAAAAAGCAAAAAAAAGCACTTTGGGGGGAAAAACAATTGATTCTTTTTAAGAACGAACACCTTCCTAATAACATCCGTGAAACTAATACCAGTCCCATCTATGTGATAAAACCCCTGGAAGAAAAACTTAATGGCAAAACCATCAATGAGTGATATCTCACTAGTCTCCTCCTAATCTAACGGACAGGCTAGTAAATGTATTATATAAACCGCATGTGCATAAAGAGACCTAAATCAAGCCTTACCAACCTTATCCCCTGAAGATGCAATAGCTAGAATCAGACTTTGTTTGTTGCATAGGAGTGGAAGTCAAGGAAGAAAAAAGGTATCTAGTATCCTATATGTAGTCCAGCACTGAAATATGTTTTTCTTGAAAGGTAAATGAATATTTGCATGATAGAGGCAAAAAGGGCCTAGTTCTACAGTGTATATGAAAGTGAAGTTTCTATTGCAGCAAACCTAGATGACTGATTGCTTTGCTTGCATTTTACAAGACCACTGAAAATCTTCCACTATCCAGTTCTCTGATGTTGTGACAAGCTGGCAAAACTAATTAGAAAGAAAAAACGAGATTATGTTAGAAAGTAAAAACACGGTTAATTTAGATGGAATTTTGGCTTAATCTTCTTCCTTTAAAGCTTTGACCTCAGTTTTAATTCAGCATATCCTGGACTTGTTATAGGAATTCTATGAAAGGAGGAGAAGCTGTATTTTAAGGCGCAATTCTTATGAACAGCAGAATCTGAGCTGTTGCTAAAATGGTTATACTTAGGTGATTTTGATTTTGTAGGTACTTACTATTGAAGTTTTAGCACAAAATTACTTATGTGACAGGTTTGAAAATCATGCTGTTACACTGATCATACATCGAGAATTAGACAACAGAGGAAGAGAAGTGCAGCATGACAGCCTGTTAAGCTCTAGGCTGTAGGGTAAAACGGGGAATTGAGAATCAGTAAAAAGCAAAGAAAAGCACAGACAGGTGGGTGGAAAACTGCTAGAGGGAACAGAAACTGCTGCAAGCAAGTTTTACCATAATCATTCATGGAAGGTTTACAAAAGGATATTACAACTACCTGGGAGACCAGAGCCCAGGGCCATTTTGACACACAAACTAGAGAGAAACTATAAGGCAGTAATACCATGTTTCAGGATCTAATCATAACAGAAGTGGGTTTGGAAGGCAGAAGGTTGCAAAAGCGTTTAGAATTTGAAAGTCAACTAATTTTCTTTCTTAAGCAAATGATATCAAGGCTCCCATGTAGAGTGTGAGGACTGCCACGTGTACACAAAAAAGCAGATATCCTACAGACAGAGGGTGAGAATTCTTTTTGTTAATTTAATCCTGAAGATTTGCACTGACTGAAAAAAAGAAAGTACAGACCTTAGGAACAATTCCTTTCACAGTAAGGTGATCCCAGTCTATTGGCTGTGACAATAAAAGACCTCTGTGTAGATAAATCTTTTGGATTAAACATCTCTTCAAGTTCTAGACTAGCAATGCATTAAATAGTCTTAAATTTGATATATTAAAAAAAAACAAAACATTTTTCTCATCTTTTAATGGCAACTCCAACATGAGTGGCTACCAGTATATCTTGTATATCTTCACTCATAACAGTTTCAGTGTCATCTCTCTGCTCCTTTTCAATTCTTTTTTTCATTGGGATTAACTGGGGAAATATGCTGTAGGGGTAGCATTTTTTTTTTAATGACAATTTATTTTTTAATAGCACTAGTGATAAGAAGCTGTATTGCAGCAAGAAATAGTACAGACATGCTTGTCACTCTGTAACCTGCAATGAAATTGTCTAAAACGCCTCTCAGCAGCTCTTGTGGAAGGGCTGTAACTGCAAGCACCCTGGAGTTGCAGCACCCAAAGGTACAAGGTCTCCTCCCTAGAGATGCAGCTTTGTGATCTGCTTAAGCCAGTGGCAGGCTGCTATAAAAAGGGATGGAGATACGTGCCTGCTTCTTCCCTCCCTCTGAGGTATTCCAGCCTTGTCTCTGTGTTGCTGTTAATTGTGCAATGGATCACATCACTGTGTCAGCTTGACATAATTTGCCTTCTTTTAGTGGGTCGCTGTCCGCCAGATCAGTTCCTTGATTTGATATACGCAGAGTTTACTGTGCAGCTTGGTGGTTGCAAGTGAGGGAAATGAAATAAGTCAGAGCAAAGGAGGAAGAGGCAGCTTGGGCTAAAATCATTTTACAGAGGACTGGAGCCACAACTCAGGTGATGAGGGTGGTCATTTGTATTAACCCAACTATAGTCTGACTGAGGAGCAAGTTGAGAGTTTTCTGTAGTAGTTTGAACAGAAATTACAAAGTTTGCTTAGGCGACCTGTGAAATCTGTGCCTAAAAACATCTGGCTCCTGGTCCCTCAGTCTCTTGGCCTCAGTTTCCCCTCTGCAGGCAGGGAAGGACAATACTCTTCTTTCTCATACTTTTAGTCAGATTTCCAGGCCATATATCATCCTTTCACATATCTGTTTGCTGTGCCCAGTGCAATGGCATCCGATCTCAGTGGAGAAGGGAGAGGAAGGACCTGAGAGTGAGACCTAATCTCACTATTACAGTGATATCAGTAAGAAACAGCAATATGTTCATTGACATAGACATGAGTAACTCTGGGCCAGCTGTAGCTATATTTCATATTGATTTCTAGTGGACATCTATAAATCAAGTGAGGATTTTAGTGTTTGTGGTGAATTAGCACTTTTATTTGATAGCTTTTTATACAATTTTTATAAGACCCCTATGTAAATCATCAGAAGTGTGTTATAATAGTCTCAACAATTATTTTATATCTCAGTGGGTACGGAGGAAAATGAATCCTGTTCCTAGAGCATCTCTGGTTGCTAAGATACCGTTATTTCAATCATAGAAATTGTCTCTTACACTAGATACATTATTCTGGCAAATTGGACTTTCAAATTGAGTACGAGGAGAAAGGGGAACAATCAGAAATAGAGACAATTGCTATTACCTCTGCATGAGGTCTACTATACGTGTGCCAAAGATCCTGTTTCTATATCGGCCTGTGTTTCTGTTTTCATGATCTCCTCTTTTTTTTAAGATTTTTTTCCTCTCTCAAGAAATCTTCCAGTGAGGCAGCATGTCACAGAATGTGTTTTATTCCTAATAGAGGTGGGTGTAAAGCTGATAGGCACCAGCTCCTATTTCTCCCATCTTTCCTAAAAAATGCAGAATTTATGATACTGGATTTAAGACTGAGGGTACAGTGAAAGCACGCAGTGCATGAGTCTCTGCCTTGTGCAAAATGTGAAGCAAAGAAGAAAGGTCATGAGGTGGCTGCTGCTCTGCTATGGTGTGTAGCCCTGCGGGGCCCTGCTGTCTGGGCCCCAAAATGGTGTGGGGCTCCTTGCCCAAGATGGATCAGAGTAGCAGGATTTCCAGCACATGTAGGGATTGGAGGTCCTGTGGTAGTCAGAATTTGAACACAGATTTTCATAAATTTGTTAAATGGAGAGAAATGATGTGCATGGAATGAGAATGAAAGTGCAGAGGAGTTTCTCCAAAGAGGCAGCATAGGAAAAAAAAAACACTGGATTCATTCATTAGATTTGAATTGGGGTAATATGTGTCTACTGTGTGTGCTTACAGATCTTTTGATTTTTATGCTAATTATAAAATGGCCTCAGTCCTCTTCACCTTGTTCTACTTCTAATTATCCTGTGTTACATCTTCATATTTTGTTGACTTTATAGTTTTTTAACTTTGCAATTATGACTTGTTCCCATTGAATAAAATATACCAGTAACAAAAACCTGGCTATCTTTCTGCCGAAAGCAAAAGATCAATCTTTGCTGATCTCCATGTTTTAGGTTTGAAGCTGTTACAAGTTCTGAACCATGTTACTATAAGCTATGCTGAAACGTCTTGACTAATTAAGTTTCTGTCTGAGTTTCTTCTGTAGCTTGCTCAAAGATTTATAACACTAAAGATCAGAAGGTTGAATCAAGGATTTAATAAAATGTTTTGTACAAAGGAAGAAGTTGTGTAGCTGCACAGAATAATAAGTGTTCATTTTAACACTCCTGATGTGGACGTAATGATAATTACTATGTATCTACTGAAATTGATTTGAGTTTCAACCTTACTTGGATATTTAAGCATGTCATTGCTTATTTACTTTATTTAAGCAGATTTCAGGTATTGCTGAACCCCTGTAGAGAAACGTGTTGCTGTGTTCCTGTTTAGCTTTTCCCATCACATTTCCACGTTTGTACATCAGCAAGTCCATGTACGCATGAAAACAAACATAGTAATGTGTTGCACTCGTTCATAGGTCATATCGGTAAACTAGTTTGTGTTATCCTACTGTGTGCTACTCAAATCACATTATAGTTAATGGATTTTTATTTTCTGTCTTTGAGATAGCAAAACTTCAAGAAATGTTTCCTAGGTTTTATTTCTCTGAGTGATGGGATGGCATCTGTAAGAGCTATTTTTCTGCTGTTATAACATAGAAATAAGACAGTTTAGAAAACAGACAAGAGAAAAATGTGTTATTGTTAGTTCTCTAAATTATATCTAGCATGACAAAATGATCAAAACTTGTTTCTGCCCTAAACTAACCCAAAGTTTTTAAGTTATGTTTTTATGGAGTGCATTTTGAGATACTGTGCTGCCCCAAACTGAAAACCAGTTGAAAATTGAAATGGCAAACAAGCTGATATAAGCTGACTTTTCAGGGAAACTAGAATTTGGCTATTTCATAATTCAAAGTCCAGAAGGTATAAACTGGATTATACCCAAGCTTTTTGTCTTTAAAACCAATCAGAAACTTTGAAGAGTAAGATATCTAGTGGCAAAACTAGCTTTCTGGACTCCTGATTTCATTGCATCAGAAAAATGATTGAAATGTTGCCACATCATCTTTAAATAATTTGTTTTGAGCAGAAGTCTGTCCCAAGGGATAAATCAACTCATGTTTCCCTAAATACATACACAAAACTGTTATCAGTCACACTGTTTAAAGTAAGGTATAGTTACAATATTTGTTCTTTTATTTATTTATCTATTTGTATTTGCTTAAACTATACATTTTAAACTATATATTTCAAGAAAATAATTTTAAGAAAATGCTTATATTCAGACTGTGGGACTCTCCTGATTCTACATACTCTAGCAAGTTTACTCACAGTTGTATGCAGGTGAGCATCTTAGGTAACCTTGCAAGATTTCTCTAAGATACTTTAACTATTTTATGCCCACTTTCTCTACAGAATAGTGAGCTTCCTCTTTTGAAATGTGTAGTGGGCCTGATTTCAGGGCCCAAGGCTCCTTTTGAAGATATTAGGATGGTAAAAGAGCCACCCTACATCCAAGCCATGCTGTGTGGGGGAATTAATTGGAAACTCCCTACTATCTGCTGCAAAAACTCTGGCTTCAGATCTGAGCCTCAAATTCAAAGAGATTATCAGGGGTGGCTCTCTGGAGCTCTGTCTTGCAGCTGGTGCATCAAACCTAGGGAGCAGTCATGTTTCAATACACAAATCTATTCATGATGCGGGACCAACACTTAACATCCTCTGCTGCCCTTATTGCCACAGGGACGGTGTGGAGGGGAGTGCTGGGTTGGGCTAATGCTGCTGATCAGGTCCATGGCATGAAGTTCAGATGTTCAGCAGCAAACGTGGTGGGTATGGGATTGCATTGCCCTGCTTAGTCTCTAATGCAAGAACAGATGCTGAAGCATGAGAAACCTCTAAAACTGCAGGTGACATCATTGCACAAGCAATGGCATGTATTCATTAAAATCTCTTAAGGAAATGAGCTCGTGACAGTTTTAAAATTGTCTCTTTCAGTGGAGTAAATACAGCTTAAGGCTGTCCAAGAAAGAACGGAAAGGCAAAAATTATCTGAAAGAGAAAAGGGAAAATGGTTTCATCTATTTGGTCAGATAGATAAAGAAAAATCCCTTCCCCTCACCCCTTACAATTTGGAATAAACTTTACTAGTACATATTAAAAATAGAAATGCAAAACAGTAAAACTTGGGTCCATAGAGCATGTTTTTTGGGGAGGGTTCCAAAAGGAACAGTTTTATCCATTTCTTTTAGCCATGTGTTTACAGAGGTTGAATTAATATATCAATAAAGAAATGGTAAAAAGGCAAATGCGTAAGATTATATCTTTCCATTTGATAGCTGTATTATTTTTGAAATAATCACCCAATATATGATTGTGTGTTCCTTTAATATTTTTTCCCTTTGCAATACTATTATTTTTTCGCTTAGTGAAAATTCATAAAATGTAATAATACTTGCAGTGGGTTGATAAATTACCTGTCTATTATCAGAAGTAAACCTTTCCTTATTCAGAGAAGGCTAATAGAGCAGAAGACAATGTATCCTACCGCAAACTATAACAGGAATCAATACCGTCATGCTAACATGAAGACAAATAGTACTCTTGTTCTATTTAGACTCTATTTAGATAGCAGATAACCTAAGAATTAATATCCTTTGCATATAATAAAAAGTTTCTGTAACAGACACCTTCTACCCTTTCTTGTAGCAGTATATATCTATAGAAGGTAGAAGACAGACTATAGCCTTTCCATAGTCATACAAGGCTATATTTGCTTATTAGGTCTTGGACTTACAGCAGCTTAGTAAGGCACTACATAGTGTAAATAAGGAAGACTAGATCTGTCTTTCAGTTGTTTCTGTTCCTACAGAAAAAATTATTTTGATAAAAGTACTTTCCTGTATTAGAGATGTTGTGGGGTTGGAATAAAACAATGCAGTAAATACCTAATTTTTAACATATACACAGCACATTGGGAGTATCTATCAGTGAATTAGCTTCTAAAAATTTATGAATTATTTTTTATGATCTATACATCAAGTATTTAGGAATACTGAAAAATCAATTTAATTTGTTGTCATAATAGAAGTTTTAAAATAAATTCTAAAATAATTACGCAATGATAACAGCAAACAACCTCTTAATTTCCTGTCTTTTTTTCCCAGTAAAATTAGAGTGTAAAATAAACAATCAGCATTAATCGTAGTTGAGATGATGAGGGAAAGCAACAGAAATGCTAAATGACATGAAAAAGCTTGAAAAGATATGAGTTTACAGCAAAATGCTAGCTTATCATGTGTAAAACTGGAATGGATATTAAAATCTGAGTCTGAATCCAGATTTCATATTCTGTTCTGTTCCTCTTGCTGAAGAAACTAAATTAAGGTCTCTCACTGGAATATTGCTATATCTTGAAATTTTGAAGTTGATGATTGGAGGTAGGTCATCAAAAATCGCAGAATCCTCAGTAGCAATGAACAATGAAATATAGTGATAATATGCAGCCAAGACTAAAATTGCCAATGCTAATTATAAGAAAGGTTCAGATCTGAAATTATTTTATGAAATGAAGTCTCAATTAGAGTTTCTTCTATGCAATGGAGTCAGATACCCTATCACTGAATGAAATTTTCTTTCCAAGGGAATTTTCATGCTTCACTTCTGATAAACCAGAACTATTGAGATTTATATATGAGAGTTTTTTCTTTTTTCTTTTTTTTTTTTTTTTTCACTCATTAGCATTTGCCTCTTGATTATGGAATTATACCTGACATGTTTTTTTCCTTTAGATTTCTGAGCTAAGTTAACAATTCCAGTTCAACTGAAAGGTAAGGAAGAATGAGTAAATGATCCAGCATAGCAGAAAAAATATGGAAAAAAAGGCTCTGTAAAGCTTCTTGATTTAGGGTGTCATTCTCAGGAGAAGGTTTGGCAGGCTGTGAAGGAGAGAAAAGAAAAAGTTAATTTATACAGAAGAAAAGATATCAGAGACTCTACTTGATGGTGAAAAGAAACCATCTCAGATGTTCTAGACTGCAACCTCAGAAGAATCAATTAGCTTTTTACTGTGCTGTACTCTTTTTATGTTTATTTCCTACAGATGCACAAATAACGGAGATTTATTTTGGTACTAGTTTTTCAGGTGTTTGTAAAGATGAAATTCTTGATGATATTCCCAAAGAAAATATTGTATTTTGTAGGAAGAACAAGATGCTTTTTCCCAAAGAGATGGATCAAGGGTCAAAGTAAGAGGAAATCAGCTATTTCTTCTGGAGTGTGGTAATATGACATAATTGCCTTAAGTTCTTTCCAGAAATGAGAAATAATGAATACATGACATGTCACCTATGTGACACAAAATATCACATATTTTCAAAAGAGGTTAGAGCACATGAACCATATGTTTAAAAGTCAACAGCATTTAACTTCAAAGTGCCTCAGATATTGAAATCTGGACTTTAGATTTTTTTCAGTTGTTCCCATTTCATAGCTTTTATTAGGCTACATTTTGGTGTAGGTGTTTAATTTATTTTACTTTATTATTATTATTATTTTAAAGAATCCCAAGAACAATTTTTGATCAATGAAGTTCAGTCGTCACTATTAGGAGGAACAGACAAGGCTCTAAGGTGAAAAATTGGTCCATATATACGTGAACTGTTTACTATGCCATCAGCAAGATCATTACAGTCTATCTGGAGTGCCATGGACATGCCACTGAACAAATATTGGATTACATTATCCCTATAAACCTCAGGCATCGTGCACTTTTCTAAATTATTCACACATAATCACTCCAGGGGATTACACTTTAGGATGATGGGAGGATGCCTTAAAGCAGACAACCATGAAGTGCCTTTATTCTTCAGTGTGTTCTTGGAATACATTAGTCTTAATGTTTAAAATGTACGGTGATGAGCTTACCTATTTGAAACAGATGTTGACAATTGCAGATCTGCCTGATAGCAAGGTAATTGCTATATTTAAAATAGTTATTGAAAATGAAATGCATGCGCTTTTTTTTAAATTATTTTTAAGGACACTCTTAAATTCTTTATATTATGTTCAATTCGTTAGCATATGTACTATAGTGAGTTATTTTCAGTGTTTTGGGTTGCTACTCAAAAGTCTTGTTATCAGAAATAACAAGTGCATTAAATTGGATCTCTCAAGCTAGTAATAGATTGCTCTTATTAATAAAACTGTATTTGCCTTGTGAAAAATGCAGTATGCCTAAGGAATCTTGAAAGTATAAAACTAGAAAGGATCATGGTGTGTATGATTTTCTTACTAGAGTTGTTATTTTTTTTTTTTAAATAGTGGATAGAAAATTCAATAATATAGCATGCAGAAAGGAATTCTGGAAATTCATAGCATCCAATAAAATCTCCTTACATGGTCATTCATGCCTTGCATGACCATTTATATATATAAAAAGCTGTGAATGATGCATAGAATGGGAAGAGCAATAGAGTGACATTCTTCCCTTCCTATTTCTGAGGCAGACCAGAGCATCTTAGTAGAAAGCCTCCAATACAGTGAACTCTTGCGCAATAGCATCAGAGAATTTTATTCATTTTTAAAGGGGAAGTGAAGTTTATTTTGTCTTAGATGACTTGAACATATGCATCAATTGCAGAATCTCTCTCTTAATGGTAGAAATAAAGGCCTCACAAACTATTGCAACAGCATGCAATTTTGAGATCAAAATGGCA
>VZSV01000027.1:4268674-4282625 GCA_013398735.1 Nothocercus julius | reverse complement strand
AGATATATATATATACACTCAGTATACTTGCCTTCTTTTATGAAGTGAGATAGATAAAAGCAAAGAAAAGAAAGAAAATATGTAGCTAATAAACAATGCAAAAATTGACGTCGAAATATGTCTGTCTTTAAAATGACAGCACCCAAAACTTAAATGTAAGTAGATTTCAAACTGATGACAATATTTTTTCATTTAAATATATTGCTTAGATTTTTCTTGTACAATATATATTTTTTCCCTAAAGTAAATATTTCTTTGTCAGGGCAAAAACATGAGAAAGCTCCTGAGTTTTTCATATACAGAATTTTACATGGGTTTAATGATTCCTAGAGTAAGCAATGTTAGTTTTATGGTTTCAATTATAGAAATGAAGGAAAATCTAATGTATTCAGTTTTAGCTATATATACTTTTTTTTTTTTTTTTTTTTTTCAGTAAAATGAGAGATAGCTCTCATTGTAAGAGATGCCTGAGAAGTCTGGCAACTATTGGGAAAGTTTGAATTTTGGGTGTGTATTGGGAGAAAGAAGAATTATCATATCTTAATGAATTTTCTCTTCCTTCCCAGAGAAGGGAATTCTTGCTGCTTATTAGCTTCTATAGACGATGATCCCACTTAAATTTCTTTTAAAGCAAACCTATGGCATTCACCACAGCTTTTCAAGTGAATAAACAAGTTGTTGGACAGTGGAGAATGGACCTTCCAGAAAAAGCCTAATAAGCAAAGTCCAAGTTTTTTCAAAATGCTGCTGCTTTATAAGAGATCATATTGGAAGGCTCAGAGAAACTATCCAATTGCAGAATTTTTAGGAAAGGAGTATTTTTAGTAAACAAATTAACTGGTTTTGTTTTTTTTTTTTTTTTTTTTTTTTTTTTTTTTTTCTTTTTCCCCAGGTAATGATGCATAGATAAAGGCCTGAAAGTGACCTCACAACAATTTTAGTCCGAGGCATTTATAGTCAGAGTTAGTTAGGTCCCAGTTTCTTAGTGTGTGCTAAAAACTTTCAAGTGTCGTACCAGTGCTGAAAGATTCAGAAAAAGTTCCTCTGTGCTTTTCGGTTAATTGTTCAAACATGCCAATTTGGAAAGAAAATATTGTTATAAAAGTCAAAGTAATGAATCTGCTCTAAGTAGCTAAAAATAACTCATGATAAAATCTCCAGTAAAAAGGAGATTTAGGATTAAAGGAAATTGTTAATCACATTAAATCTCTTTATCCTGATGTGGCTCATGAGTGCATGTGTCCTCATGAGTGCAATCAATCTTTGCTCTAAGACTGATATAACAGTACCTTATATCTGGAAGAACCATGCAAGTTACACAGGAAGTCGCTGGGAAAGGTTATATAGACATTTTTATTCCTGAATTCGTACTTCAGTGATGATTATGTCTGTGGTTGTTAAGACTCAGAAAGGAGAAAAGTAAACAAACCCTTCAGGTCCTCAATGATTAATCTTTAATGATGCATTCCTGGAAATATTTTGTTAGTGTTTCATACAGCTGCATTTTATAGTGAAATTTCACCACTTCCTTGAGAAACCGATTATGCAAAAGAAAGAAACTTGACTTACATTCACTGAAGTCATGGTTTGTGAGGGAATAAATTAGAGCAGAATTTTGCAAAATGTTCTGCAGGAAGCATTACAGGCTATAGATTTCTTGCAAGATGCTTCTAAAAATCTACTTCAGTGTCTGTTAAAACAGGTTTTTACCACTGGCAATCAAGTGAATGGGATTCACAGTGTAGCATGAATTAAGTCTATTATGTAGATGAGAATTGCTATTACCTGGCAAATTACGAATGTGTCTTCTTACGATACTTGTTAATTATATATAATTTTCACAAATAAGCATTTTTTTGATTATTTTCTCTGTCAAAGTCATCTTTCTCCTTGCATCACTGCAGTCCAGTTTAATTTTTTGCCCTTTTTTTTCACACTGTAAATGTGACCATGGCTTTGAAGTCACATATCTTCATTAGGGTTTTCTATTAGACAACATAACTGGTTAGAGATGATCAATTCTCTATAAAGACTTCAGAGTGTAGAGCCATCCTAGATGTACCATGGATCTTACTAAACACTTACTTTACCAAAATGGGAAAAGTTCCAGTCAGATCTTCATCTTTTCAAATGGTTATGTCAAATAACAAGATGGAAACCTTGTTGAGTTTTATTTATTATAGCACTTGCAGAATTCTTTGTAAAAATCCTTGAAATAAGGAAAGCCTAATTATGAATTTTTTTTTTTAAACAAGTTACCAGATTGTCAGCTGCTATAATTCAACAGGGCTGGCTAAATATTAATAAAAGGATGATTGTCTTAGTTCTAAGGTAAACATTGGATGTTGCTCAGAGATTAACCTATGGGATTTTAGGAGCATCCTGCAGTGTAAAATTATAGATGAGGAAAAGGATTGAAGGATTCAAAGGGCAGGCACAAACATCTTTATGTAGAAATTCTTGCAACCTCTGGGTAAAATTTTGGGGGCATTTCAACAAAAGCACAAGGCATAGAAAACAATACTAAAAAAAAAAAAACAACTGTCATGCCTGTGTTTCTGGCTACTTAATATATATTTGCTTGCTTGTGAAACTGTAGTTCTTTGGGTATTATAAACACTATTTTACAACACAACTTCCTATTTATATTCTTATAACCCTATTTCCAAAATCTTAAAGTGTATATTCTGGTTCAGGAGAAAGAAAAATTCCTGCTTTTATTGCTAATGTTCATGAACACCAACAAAATGTGCATTTATT
Organism: Nothocercus julius; assembly: GCA_013398735.1. NCBI lineage: Eukaryota > Metazoa > Chordata > Aves > Tinamiformes > Tinamidae > Nothocercus > Nothocercus julius. The sequence continues at coordinate 4,279,865 of VZSV01000027.1, read as the reverse complement.
GTGGGGGAGGCCAGGAGATTAAAGATGTTTTCAGAAGGACAAATATTTTCACAGGATGAGGACTTTTTATGGCTTTTACAAAAATAAACATATTGACTTCAAAATATAATGCCTCAGTTGCTCTGATTCCTCTGACAGCTTTTGATACAAAAGCAATAGGAGAGTCTTATGAAAAAACATCATTTTCTATGAATTCCAAATAAGAAGAAAAGTAACTTGAAACTTGTTTCACACAGGACCTTTCTGTAAATTATCATACTGAGCTGTGGTCTATTATAATTACTACTACATAACAGTACCAAAGTCATGCCTTAGATGTAACTCGTGCAACTTAAATGAATGCCATATGTTTTATCCATGGAACTTGAGGGAAAAAAAAGCAAAAGCTTTCTTAAAAAGTTGACTGCACCTGAAGGAGTCTCAATTGCTGACTGTCAGCAAAAGTAGAAGTACACTGAATGTGAATTTGGCCCATTCTGTAAGTTACTGTGTTACTGTTAAGTTTATTATGAGACTTCTGGTGGAGAGCTGGTGACATTGGTATTAGATGTAAGCTAATCTTGCAGAAAATATAACAGTTCTCAGAGACTTGATTCAGCAAGATCTTTTGGCACTGTTCTTCTGGCCCTGGGAGGCTTGTCATTTTGGTGAAGGCATATCATCAGTAGAGTTCATCTGCCTGTTGCTGCAGCCTCCTCAATCAGGAATATTTCAACAAATAATCTAGCCTAGGATTCACTCAAAGAAAAATGAATTTTCATGAGTCAATAAGAATAACTGGTAGGAATCTGAACAGAAGGTAGGTAATGTTTGTTCAGCTCTGTTTATAACTATGACTTATGAAAGTCTTATTCCTCTAACTTGTCTAGTCTTTTCTTCTCAAGGAGTGCAAGGTGAAAAATCACATGAGGCTGTTGTTCTAGTTGAGCTGGTATTCTGGATAGTATCAAAGGTTCATCAAGCCCGATTATCTGTCTCCAGTGGGGGACAATAACAGATACTCCAAGTTATAAACAACAATCAGTGCAAATTTTGGCAAAAGCATATTTTGAATTACTGAAATAATGCAAGACATTTTTTACCCATGTGAAATATATTATGTATATGAATACATTACCTCTAGAACAACATATGGAAAACTTGCAGCAAAGTATACTGAGAAGAGCAGATTATATACTTTATGTATAACTTACTATGTAAATATACTTTTATGGTTCATAGTATAGATGTATAATGCTAAACATTTGAGAACCTCTGTGGTGGGTGGAGATAATACTGCAAACTGAAAGGATGCAGGTAAGTGATCCCAAGATCAAGCCTTATAGTCTATTCAATATTATATTTGCTGTACTGAAAAGTTGTTTTTTTCAAGACCTTTTCATAGTTTGTATCTTTTGTTGTTGTTGTTATATGTATACGCAAAGTTATAAAGTTAGCTTTCTTCTATTAGAAGGGTCATTTACATTCAATATAAAGTATGCAGCCAGCATCAGCTGTTAGACTGATTTACTAACAAATATAGAGGCAGTATTAGAAGGTCATTAGAAGGCCATGCTTCAAAAATCTTGATGTTGCTCTCATTCTCTTATTGAAGTCAATGCATTTTATTATTGAATTTAATAAAGAAAAAAACAGAATGCTGAGAACACCGAAAATTTCCATATATACACATATCTATATATTTATATGCACCTTCACTTTTATTTCTCTTTGAGGTAAAATACTGTATTTTAAATGCAGTTCTGAATCTCCTTAGGAGGTGATAGCATATTGTATCATGAAGGACCCTTATGTGTCTCATCTCATCCTCTTCTGGTCACTTAACTTGAATGTCAAAAATAACAATTTAAAATACAAATTGTATAATTCTTATGAAAATCAACTGTATAAAGTACATCAGCATGTAGAATCATTAACTACCTATTTTTTAATGCTGTAGGGATTTATAACAATAAAGAACTGTAGTCACTCCTGACCCTAAAGAAAACATACAGTTCTGGAGCTGATTTTGACATTCTTCCTTTCAAGAAACAGGTCAAGACCAATGTTTTTAAAGGACTTAAGAATTCAAGTGACCTTGTTCACCGCAAGTGGGAAGAAAAAAATAATTATTGTGATAGTTCTACCTTCCGCTTGTATTTTGGAGGAGAAATCTGTCCTGTTTTTTATGTTGAAGAATAAGGAATACAAAGGCTCTCAAGCAGCCTTCTGACAATTTTTAACATTACAGAAGAGATGGAATATAGCATTAGAAAATAAGAAGAGAACCTGAGGTCTAAAAATATTTTGATCTTTCTTTGTCTTCTAATCCTGAGGAGAGGACCTTTACAGATGGCATATGAAGGAGAGGGTGGCTCTTTTTTAAGCTCACTTTATGTTCCAGGTTTAACTATTTGTAACGATACTCTGCCTCCTTCCCTCCTTCTTCTTCACTTCTTCGAAATATTGAACATTGTTCAACCTAATCATATTTCATAAGCTTAAACATGTAACCTTCTAAATGGTATGTTGATGTTACTTCATTTTAAACATTTTTTTTTTTCTTCCTCAAAACTGGAAGGAAAAAATGTATGTGGAAACTAAGAGAATTCACTCATTCCAAAAGCCTAAGAGAGATGGTGTGTGTGGGAACTGTATCCCCTAGCTTTGTATCTCCAGCATTTAGATTTTTACAGCTGCCTGTCACTTACCCTTTCTTTCACCAGTGGAGAGAAGCAAGCATCTCTGTCCGCTTCTACCCACTTCCTAAAGTCTTAGGTAGATCAAATGTAATGGGTAGACACAGTAGAGGAGACATTGAAAGTGCCTACTCTTCTCCCTTGGCATGAAAAAGGAGCCAGTTCCTCATCTCTGATGTGTTTTTCTCCACAAAAAGAGCCTGAAGTTAGATAAAGTTAATCCTTGTGGGCTAAAGAATTGTACAGAGTCCTGTTCAAGTCATTTTGTAACCCAGTAGTGGGTGTAAAGTTGTCTCTGACTGTATTCAGAAATTTTATTCAGTGTTCTATCATCTCCCCCTTCCAGGCAGCAGAATAACCCTGAGAGACAATTCTGAATTGCAACATATATAAAATCCTATTCATTCCTCTACAATTAGTTCCCCACTCCAGTCTAGATGGACAGAGCCCTTCACTCAGGATATACTCTCCTCAAGCAATTAGTTTCCAATGCTGAATTCATCTAATTAAACAAATTTCTGTCTAACTGTGTGTAGAAAAAAGTAATTCCTCTTCTGGCCCTACATATGACTAGATCCTCTCTAAGTCTTCTCCTTTTATCTGAGTTCTTTGCTCTGAATATGGCCATGTTTTGTCATAAAACTGACAGTTTTGTATTAAATGGGGAACAACAGCCAAATTTAACTAGATACTTATAGCTTATGCCTAGACATATTTAGGTACCAGGATTGCTTAAATGTTTGACTGAGATGAAAGACTCCTGGCAATGCTCTGTGATGGATTTTACAGTGACGGAGAAGCACTTGTGCTCCCAGCAAGTACGGTCCTTTGATCACCTGAATAATACAGAGTGTTGCAAGGATACGCCCTTCTCAATTTTCTTGTTGCATGAAAATAAGCATGTGTCACAAATCAACTTTGCACAAATTCTATAGCAAATGTTTGGGGATTTAAAACTGCTAAGAAAACAACAAACGGCATGCTGACACCTGCTGCAGGAGTAGCAGTAAGAATGCTGTCAAGCAGAAGCCATTTTTCTCCTACTCATAGAGAGGAAGCAGAGTCAAGGCAAACTTAATATACGCTGCTTCTGTATTATCGGAATAGCTGCTCGATAAGAAAAGGCTGGCCCAGCAGGAGAAAGCCTTTCAGGGCAGTGTAAAGTGAAACCGCCAATTCTGATCAGAACTAATGTAATCTGAGCTGTTCGGCCCTTTCTAAATTCAGAATGTACCAAATGCTTACTGAAGCCTATTGCTTTTCTGACTTCTAAAATTACTGAGTGAAATATCTGACTTTTGCCTGCAGGAATGAAAAAAAAAAAAAAAAAATCATATGTGCATACCACATTAAAATGAGGAATGTATAGAATTATACTCTAAAACTGTGAATATTAAGTTAATCTCAGTGCTTATTCTGCTGTGCTAGCGAGCATGAATAAGGTTATGACATGAAAATGGAAACTTTTTAACTTTTTTTGGTAAGCTTTTTTTTTTTATCTGATGTATTCAAATTCCTAGGAAACTACTGCACTGTCTCTTTCCCCTCGGTCCTCACTGAATTAGCCTGCAGCTGCCATTCAATTAGCTCTACTCTAGCTATGCAGCTATTATCCCTAGCTAGTAACAGCTATTGTGAAATCTGTCAGAAAGAAAAAGATTGCTTTTAGCCTCTCCTTCATAAACTTTTCATAACCTTTCATAAACTATTCTTCTTAAAACTCTTTTTATGTATGTAGAAAAGGTAAAAAGACTGTATAAAATCCATTATTACTGACTTGCCTATTTGTTATCTAGTAGCTTTCTCATTTGGTAAATTAAAGAAACTTTACAATACTGGCTGATTCAAGCAGTACTGCCCAATATCACATATGGCAAGCTGCTGTGCCTTTATGGGGTAGAGGGAGGAAAGGGAGGAAAATTACTTTAATGAGCCTGAATACAAGACCTGCACTCAGACTTCATAGGTTTCTGACCTCTTCTGACTGTGTTTTTTTCAACATAGTCACTATTCTCTGGTGATGATACTATTTTCCTGAGGTGATATCAGATCCTGACGGAAAAGTGAAACTCTGAGCCTTTCTTTCACTTCAGTCTAATTCTATCAACAAGAGCTAAGTAATAGGAACAGAAATTTTAAATGTCACTTGTAAAGTCCTTCTATTTTGTTATTTTATGTGCCCTAATGCAGCTGAACTAATTTAAGCCTACGTTAACATTGCTCATGAGGCATATTGAGTGTTTAATTGCAATTGAAAAAGAACAATTAATGAGAATAAGTTGCCTAAATTATTTTACTACAAAAGAATTAATGTGATGGGTAATTAAAGTATCCATTTCAGTGAGGTCATTTCATTGTTTGTCATTTAGAATTACCTAAGCTAAGGTTAAAGGTGTTGTTAAAAATATTAATTTAATTTGTTATATAAAAGGCAGATAATTATCATAAAATATTGCAAACGATAATGAGAAACACTTTAATGAAATCTTAATTAGAGGAGCTATCATTATGATTTGCCTGTGGAAAAATGGCAGGATATTAATATATTTTCTTTTCAATTTTATTAGAGTCTTAGACAGTTAACAACTTCCATAAAGAAATATAGGCTTACCTTTATATCCCTGGGAGGGGATCCATTGTTTTGCTACCCACAGATTTGGGATATTATACAGATAAAAGCAATATCAAAAGGCATTGTTCTGAGAATTACTTATTTAGCTTAATCTCCCAATTGCATGTAATATCTGCTGTTGAAAGCAGATATTAAAAGTCTTAGGGAATCTGGAAGAACCTGGGAAGGTTTCTTTGATGGCTTTCAGCCTTTTAAACTGTCACATGATACACATTTGAAAAGTACTTGCAGACTGTACTTGTCTTGCACAAGGCTGCATTTCTAACTCGAGCAAAGTGCTGTTCTGCAGGAAAAGCTAGTTGAAGATAGTTTTCTTGATGGAAAATTATACTTGAGAGAAAACACTCCCTTTTAATAAGTTCATGCAGGAAGGAAAAATTAAGGGAAAAAGTAGGTCTAAGCATTTCCACTGAATTTTAAAATTATTTTTAAAATGACTTTTCCTGCATCCTTTCTATGAAAAAAAATACTATAAATTTCATAGTGATAAGCATTCAGTTGTAGATTGTTTTGACAGGAAGAGTATTACCTGTATCATATTAGTCATCTTTTTGCCCCCTCCCCCACCGCCTAAATTTTTTTGCTGCTACTTGATTGAAACCTTCTGTAAAGTGAGTAAGAACCATCAGAAGCTACGAGTTTGTGTTTTAGAGCAATCAGAATAATGTAGGAATAAAACCCTGTTGGTCTGAGGCTGTTCTAGCTTCTTCTCAGCTTTTCTGGTTGTAGCAATAGCTGTGAGTTCCTGCTTTAACAAGGTTTTTGATTCAGGCATAACACCCCGCTATGATGACCTGGCTTTATCTTAAATTCCTATTTACCAGGGAAATTCCTATTTACCTACATACCAGGGAAGATCAAAATATATTCTCTCATTTAACATCTTCTATTTTCCGTCTCTTTTTTCTATTTCTCTTCCTCTCAATTCCTAAATTTCATATTTGAATCACAGTTAGCATAGTAACAAGATAATGTTTTTGTTCCCAGTATTAACTCACACATGCTTACAGTCCAGTAAACATATTTTCTTTGACATAGTCTTCCGTACGCATTATTATGCATATGAACAAGGGTTTGGGTAGATATTGGTAGAAACTAGAGCCTCTGTTCATCAAACTAAAATGTAGTATTGGTAAAGAGAAAGACCATATACCTTTTCAGAAAGTCAGGTTATTTGCTTAGAAATGAAACTAACATTGGTGTCCCTTCTGATTTTTGAATAAGTCCACTTTTCCACTGGGAACTGCCCAACAGCCTATTTTAATTGCAATCTCCTAAATAAAATAATATTGAAATGAAGCTCTTGCCAGGTGTTCCATTATTTGATTTCAGTGGTGTATAACTACAACAGAGCACATATATTAACTGTATCTTAAACAGTAATAATTTGATTTCTAAGACTGGGATGAAATTTTTTTATAGGTTTTCCTAGGTTAAAGAAGGAAGAGCTCCTCATAGCAGTCTGACTACTTTGCAATACTCTACTCTATAAGTTACAGACACTTTACAAATTATGAGGATATAACATGTGATGGTCTTGCCCCAGCTGCAAATGTGATTACAAAAACCTAGCAAAAGTAATTTAAATATGTTTTATCCCACAACTGGGTGGAGTAAGGTCATGCTATAACAAACATCTAGATTTGTCTAATAAGAAAGCTGAATTTCAATATACACTTTCAGTCTGAGATAAAATGACAATATTAGATGTATACGGATATTAGAGCTATGAATACTCATACAGTGTCATTACCACAGTTACTGGACTTACTGTAATTTTAATAAATAAAATTGACATACTTAGCAGATACTTTCCTATGGATTGCAGATTTTTGAAATATAGTTAATGAAAACACATATTTTATGAAGATACTGCTTTTCTTTTTTTTGGCAAAGATGAGTTAATAAAAGTATATATATCACAAGTCATTCTTTGCAGTGCTCTACTCAACCCTGGTGAGGCCACACCTGGAGTGCTGTGTCCAGTTCTGGGCTCCCCAGTACAAGAGGGATGTGGAGCTGCTGGAGAGAGTCCAGCGCAGGGCTACGAGGATGATCCGGGGCCTGGAACATCTGCCCTGTGAGGAAAGGCTGAGAGAGCTGGGCCTGTTCAGCCTGGAGAAGAGAAGGCTGAGAGGAGACCTGATCAGTGTCTATAAGGACCTCAAGGGAGGCAGTGAGGAGGATGGGGCCGGCCTCTTCTCAGTGGACTCTTCTCAGACAGGACTAGAGGAAACGGCTGCAAACTGAAGCACCAAAAATTTCTTGACAGTGAGGGTGACAGAGCACTGGAACAGGTTGCCAGGAAAGGTTATGGAGTTTCCTTCTCTGGAGATCTTCCAAATCCGCTTGGGTCCTGTGCCACATGCTGTAGGTGACCCTGCGTGTGCAGGGGGGTTGGACCAGGTAATCTCTAGAGGTCCCTTCCAACCTTAATGATTCTATGATTCTGTAGTATATTTTCATAATTAATTCAAAGGCATTGCATGATTCCTTTAGTCAGATGTTCTCTCTTGGCAAGGTAAGGCAAACAGCTCATATTGTACTCTGAAATCAGTCTATTCAGGAGTAGTAAAGGTGTTTGAAAAGGGCAAACGAAACAAGCATTTTTTCTATTAAGCTGTTTGTTCAGCATGAGTTCTGTTAAAATTTTGAATATGAATAGGTAGAAAACACATATGCTCTGTTTGAATTTCTCTGTGAGTTAATGTGACTGTTGACAGTTCCTGCAGAGCATGGAAGACTGCTATAGTATTTTGTCATCTTTTTATTATTCTGTAATTTTTTTTTTTTTTTTTTTGCTGTATTGCATGAACTTTTCCAAAGGTTTCTGCTAGTGGTTTTTAACTTGACTGCAAATTTGCTACACTCACTTTTGTCTCCAGAAGACTTCACCCTGTTTTAAATAGGATTCAAAAATAAAAATACCCATCAAGGATCACTTTTGAATTTTAAGGCTCAGAGTGATTTAGACATCTGAAGAACACTACAAGTTTAGCATTTAATGCCGTATATCCTTTAAATGACTATCCTGTTAAAGAAGTTGTTTTGTGACATTTAAGAGGATTTGTGTGAAGATGACCGCAGACTTTTAGCATTTGATGGATCATAGGATGCTCATGACTCAGTGATACAAGGGTTGAGTGTGTATGTGTGTGTTACCTATCTTAAGTACTTTGGCTAATAATACAAGATTCATCCCCTCATTTTTGTGATCCATGAGTATTGAGATGTATCTGAATAAGTTTATTAGGTTATAATGTATCTCAGTGGCATTTTTGTTTGGATTAAGAGTACATTTTTGAAAAAAATATCTTTTATCCTAATCAAAATTTTGTACTTTAATTTGTATCTCTGGTGTCACGGTGAGTGCTAACTGCCTTCCTTTTGGACAAAAGTAATCAGAAAGCTGCACTACAAGGCCTTGACATAGCTTTCCACAGGACCAAACCAGGATCATTCTAAGGAAAACTCCCTTGAAGCAGGCCTAGTATGGATATCAGGTTCTCAGCACAGAGTTTTTCACTTTACACATTTACATTTATTGCTCCACACTACATGCTCATCTAGACACAAGCTGTGCTTCAGTAGTACATGTGTTTCTTATTCCTATTTGGGCAGAGACCTCTACGCCAGCAGATGTAAACAGCGTAGATGTACTCTCTCCTTGCAGATGCCTGGGTATATTCCCACTTGAATTAAAGCACACCATAAAGTCTGATGTCACATCTTTAGCTAAGTAAACTAAATCATGTTGCAAATGTCTCAAAGAGGATAATAAAGTTAAGAAAAAACAATAAAGAAAGGCCAGAATTAGGTCTGGACTGGTAGAAATTTTCTGCTTCTGATATAATAAGCATTTCACCTGACATCCATGCACCATTAATGAGAGACTCTGCTAGTAATATAGTTATCTTAGGGCAGTAGTTTTTCATATTGTTTAGATGTCAGTACAAATATTTTTCTAGACTATTAAAAATTGTTTCATGTCAGAGATCAGAACTAGATAAACTGTGTGACCTGTTGCATGAGATATAATTAACTTAGGAGAAGCTTGGCCATATCTGAAGTGATAGAAAGCAATTTTCTTGAGAAAGGTTGAAAAAATCCATATTGATCACTACTAAGTAGTAAAAATTTATTGCAATGTTGTCACTTGCCTTATTCCAAATCAATACAAATCTCACCAAAAGCTTCTTAAATGCAATAAAACTCTGACAAGGCCTTTTTGTCACAGATTAGTGTTAAAGCAATGAAAAGGCCCCAAGGAAAATTGTCTCTGAGCAGAATGCCAGTTGTATGCCATTTCAAAGGTAGTCTTTTTGGTATAGGACATCTTTATTGGTATTTTGGAACCCTGAAGAAAAGATTTATGTTTTATCTTTTAACTAATGCAAATATGAAGACCTAGCATGTTTTCATGAAGTTGAAAATAGTGCTAGTTTTTAGAGGAAAAAATTAAATCATCTACCTGAATAAAAAGAAAGATTGGATACAGATGTATCCCTTCTGATTGCAATTAACAAACCGAAATAGTCAGAGAACTAAGATCCTGACAGAAATTAGCTCATACTGATATGAAAGTAATACTTCTTCTCTCAGGAAGGCATTTTTGCAGATAAGATTCATGTTCAGAATATTTACAACCTAGTTATAGGTGTGGATAAATTACCTAACCAAAGCAGAAAAATCCAGTTTCAGGTACTGAGGAATGAAAACAACATCCACCATACCTTTAGGACAAAGTTTTTTTCCAGGGATTCTGGTTTTGCTAACATGAAAAAGAGCTAATTTGCATGAAAAGAGCTATTTTAGTTATTAGGTACTCAAGTCCATTATTTGTGCAGAAAAGGCACATACACATTCATTAAAATGTAATGAATCTAGAATCAGTGAAAAATACCTACTTAATGTTTGAATCATACATTTTTTCAAAGCTTGAAATAATTTATTGATTCACTGGGGGTTGCCTGCAAATGTCTAGCCACAAGTAATGCAAATTCCGTGGAAAGATACTGGCATTTATGATTCTGAATTTCTTAGGAGCCGTTAAAAAAAACACCATTTTTGTCCTTCATGTAAGATGGTGTCTGTAGTTATGTAATTTAGCTCTTTATCCCTAGCTCTTTCAAAGACACTTGCCAACATCCTTGAACATGCACCAAACTAGCATATTTGCTTATGGTAAGTCAGTCCCCCCTTTTAGAGACAGGCATTCATCTCAATTAAAAGGCAAAAAATAGGAGGAAATTGCTTCCAAAATTTTCTCCTGGGCGGTTCTCACTCTCAGTGCAACTTCTGTGCTCTATTGTGCCTGAAATGAAATGAGTCCCTTTACTACTTGCTCTCAAGCAGGAGAGCAAAACCACAGAATTTGCTAGATAGAGCCTTGTAGAGACCATTAGTTAATAAAAGATAACTGGCTATTTAGGTGGTTAGGGTTACTTTCTGATTTGAATTAAGGTTGAATTTGACCCTGTTTCTGGTTGAATTAAGGTTCTCTTCTTTATTGTCATATTATTTTCTCAAATATTTAATAGCTTTTTCCATATCTGAAAAGTTTCTTATGAGTTCCTATTTAGAAATGATGAATGTGAAAAAGAAAACAAAAAAAAAAAAGAAAAGAGAAAAAAACTGTTCCATTTGGAAATTTTGGAACTTTTGGTTTTTGTGGCCATTTCCTCTAGTCCTGTCGGTGGCCACCACTGAAAGGAGGCCAGCCCAGTCCTCCTCACTGCCTCCCTTGAGGTCCTTATAGACACTGATCAGGTCTCCTCTCAGCCTTCTCTTCTCCAGGCTGAACAGGCCCAGCTCTCTCAGCCTTTCCTCACAGGGCAGATGTTCCAGGCCCCGGATCATCCTCGTAGCCCTGCGCTGGACT